>OOFB01024742.1:45810-57303 GCA_900323305.1 Trachyrincus murrayi
AAAACACCTTTTTAAAAAAGGGGGGGGGGTTTTTCCCCCCCCCCCCCCCCCCTCCATAGACCCCTCCTGGGGATACGGTGTTCAGCATCACGTCTCAGTTTGACGTCCACCGTGCATCTACGCGAGATTCAACAACCATCGCCTCCTCCACCTCTGCTGTTATCTACGAGAAGGTAGGAGACCCCTTTAATCAGATGCTACATGCAGATGCTACATTTAGGACCCAGTACTTGATGGCCCCATTGAAAATATAGTGGAAAAACACCCAGACTTGGATTCTCTGTCAAATTGTGTCACATTGGCTTAATCAAATCAGGCAAATGTGTTTCCTGTTTACCCCTTTGGTTATTTTTTTATGCTAAATAAACTTTTTTGCTCCACACTCTCTGATATGAATTGCCATGTCGTGTAATGTCATATGACATTACCAATTTGCATGTTCATAAAACATTGTGACTAATGCCACAACACACACACACACACACACACACACACAACAAACAGAGCGGAGCAGAGCAGGCTCACAGGAAAAAAAAGAAAAGAAAAGAGGAACTGTATTCCCCTCGGCATGCTATTTATGCGTCTGTGAGAGACATTGTGTTCTCTAGTCTGGTCATGAACTCCCTCTTAAAGAAACTGCATGTTTCCAAGGGGAAAAAGACCTCTGCCGTTCCAGGGTCGTCTCTGGCTGAGTTGAAGTTGCCGGGCACTGATCCTAGACTGAAGCTACAGCCAGAGGTAAAAAGTGACCTACCTGTCAACTCTGCCTCGCCCTCGCCGGACGCGGAGTATGACAAACTACTGGTAAGTCCATTAAAGTGACCAGTGGAAGAGGAAAGCTGGTATTTCTTGGTGCATTGCACCAATAAGATATAGGCTTATACATTTAAAGTGCAAGAAAAGGATTGTTGTTTTGGGTAAACCCTTGCGTGTCAGTTGAGTTTATGGGAAAACAATATCTTTGTAACTGGCAACGCTCTTGGACCAAACAGCCAAGTATGAAAGTCATGATAATGAAACATTTAATGAAACGGATCAATATTACATTACAATGCATGCAGATCCTAGGTTACATTACTACACCATACTATCAACAACACAGTTGTACTGTAAATCAAGCATCTAATGTTGATAACGTACTGGGTTTGTTCTGCCTTGTGAATTGATTCTCTAATACAAATTTGCAGAGGAAACAAATAGGATATATATATATATACTACGATACTATATTACTTCACAATATATTTTCACTATGTATGCAGTAGTGTGTAAGTCTGTAGGTCTGCAAGTGTGTGTGTGTGTGTGTGTGTGTGTGTTGACACTCGCCTACAAAAGAATCTTCACCGACTAATGGCGCTCATTGATTTAGTTAGCTCCTAGAAGCCGTGCTGTTTCTTCTTAAGTTACATGTTCACCAGTGATCATTGATGAGTGAAGCAGGTCATGTGTTCTGAGTAAGACTCATTGGTGCCGGTTTGAAAGCTTTGCTCTCTGGAAGAGATGCAGTACTTGTAAGCGTGAATGCTAATCGTTTCAATACGAAAGCGCTAATCCACCCATGAAACGGAGTGGCTATGTATGTACCCTTTTCATGTTGGGGTGGGTCGCTCGGGTTGGTTTTACTATTACAACTCTGGTTAATACAAGATCATAAACAAACCGTTTTAAGTCAACAATCCATTGTGTGTGTGTGTGTGTGTGTGTGTGTGTGTGTGTGTCAGGATGTGGAGGCGGTGCCGATGCCTGACGGACAGCTGTGCCTACTCACTCTCCCGCCAGAGTGCTGCCAGGGGGAGGGGCCTGAGGCGGTCCCATACCTCAAACTGTTTTGCCGGTACATCACCGACTGCAAGGTGAGCCGGTGAAGACTGAAAACGGTTGTCGAACTGAAAACACAGACGTAAAGAGCACAACATTCTCCTAGGGATCAGTGGCACTTTGAAAACCTCAATACCATCACACTGTCAATTATCTCCCCCCCCTCTCTCTACACCTCCCTCTCTACACCTCTCTCTATCTACCTCTCTCTCACACCCCATATCTCTGTCTCTCAGGGCGTGGTGTCAGGTATCTTGCTGGTGACGTCCAACAAGATCTTCTTCGACCCCTGCAAGAGCCACCCTCTGGTGGTGGAGCACGGCTGTGAGGAGTACCTCCTGTCCTGCTCTGTGGACGGCCTGGCGTCGGTCACTCTCTTCTCAGACATCACCCACGTCCACTTCAGCCAATCCCAGCACAGGTCATGATTGACTGTACTTTGTTGACACACAAACACACACGCACGCACACACACGCATACACACACACAAACATTTGCATAACATTTGCATTTAAACTCGCCGATATGTAACACACACACACACACACACACACACTTTTGCTCACCCATATGTACTGTATACACACACACACACAGGACTGTTTGTATTTAACATAACGTGAGCATGACAAAAGCCTTCTCTTTCCAGGTGGAAGGGCAAAAGGAGCACCCTGAGGAGTCCTCACACCAGGGGCGGTCATGACTCCTTGAAGAGCAACACCACAAAGCATGAAGCGGAGGCCCTAGCCCCGGCGTCCGCAGGCCCCTCGGACCCACGGCCCGGCCCGGCACCTGGGGACGACTGCGGGAGTGGGACCGCAAGCAGAGATATGTCAGAGGCCGAGAAACATCCGGAGAGCGGCGGGCCGCCCAAGACGCTGGAAGAAGGGGCTGTGCTGAACTCTGCTGCCACCTCCTGTTGCGGAGGACAAGATGCGAGCGGCGAGGTGACGGCGTTGGAGTTGCCGGACGAAACGAACACGGAAGACCCTTGTTTGAGGAATCGCTCTGCGGCAGGTGGGACGGCTCGTGGTCCAGTAGTAATTCTGTTTATTTGCTTATTTATTTATTAGTGACACGATGACGTCATAATTCTTTTGGGTTTGTCCATTAGCCCCCGGAGGTAGACCTCCAAGCGGTCCTGGAGGGGTGATGTTCGTTCGGCTGCGGACCCAGCGGCCCCTGGAGAAGACCAGCAAGACCATGGCTAGAAGAGACGCATGGTTGGCCCTTTCACAAGAGAGGTACGAATATATATACATATCTACTAGGGGTGAAACAGTTCACAGTTTTTTTCATATGGAGATAGCCCGCAGCAATTTCAGGTAGGGGAGGGGCCATGCGCCTGCATTGTGGCAGTGTGCCGCGGAGGGGTCTCGCTTTGAAGTGGAAATTATTTTCAACAAGTCAGAATTGTTTTTGAGCTTGTTGCTCTGATTGTGTGTGTTTTAAACTTGCCGTGCTCGAGAACACAGCTATATCTATATATTGAGCCGTGTATCAAGTGAACACGCCTTGACTGCACCTTAGAATCTGCGAGCGTCGCTTAACTGTGTGGATATTTTACCCTCGTTAATCCCGGTGCACGCCATTGATTTACTGTGTCCATACATCTTTTTTCAATTAAATAATAATTTATATTTTTTTTACTCTACAATAACTTATATTGTTCGGTTCGCAGTGCTTACCGATCCGTGCACCGCCGACCACGTACCGTGCGGTCCGTTTCACCCCTAATATATACATATACACGACGCATACATACTCCTCATTCCTTTGATAATGAGGGACTAGGTTCAAACATGCATATATATATGCGGAAGTTATTTCTTTTTTGGTGTGTGTACTTGTCTCAGCTAAGTAAACGAGATGCGCTATGCATACTTACCTAACTTGTGAGCTCAGTAGCTCTCTCTCTCTCGTAACCACACTCAGTTCAGATGAACTCTATGCCTACCTGAGCCACTGGCGGCCGGAATTATGCATCCTGGAGGGAGGCGAGGAGGACAGAGAGGGGGAAGCAGATGAAGAGGAGTTTGTGCTTATCGAGGACGACGAAGAAGAGCACAAAGTGGCCAAGAGTCACCGCCACTCGGGGGAGGGCTGGGAGGTGAGTCGGTTAATTTTACGTCTCGCAGGTAACGGCTATTTGGGAGACTTTCTCTGAGTCTCTGTGTAGGTTTTGCTCCATATATTGTATTGATGAACAGCTGATTTGCTTGCGATGAATCACTTCAATGTCACTACACACACACACACACACACACACACACACACACACACACACACACACACACACACACACACAACACACAACACACAACACACACACACACACACACGCGTCAAAAAGTTTCACTTGTTAACGCGTGGATATGGAGTTGACTGTTGAATCTGTGTATATATTTGTCATATTGTATGGAGCTATCTTATTACCATATATTACCATATCAGTGGCAAGCGGTGGCTTTTGAAGCGAGACATGCTGCGTTTGGCTTGTCTGTAACCTGCAACTGCAGTCATTGTCATCCGAAAATGAAACGATTGGAGGAAAAAACTAACTAACTATTGAAATAATGTTTATGTTAATAAAGTTAGTTAAAACGTTAAATGATTTCGCAAACTCGTCTTTTCAAAATGCCCGGGCATGCGCCCCATTCACAGCTTACAACTGCCATGTGTGCTTGTATATGTTATACATCTACTAATAGTAGAGAAAACACAATTCAATACTTGCAAAATGTTGTCTGTCAACACAACGCCAATAGGTTTAGTCGTCTGGAAGGTTGTGTTAATGTACTTAATGTTTGCATGTGCATTAGATGTTGTCAATAGAGAACAGTGGGAGCAAGCCAACGCTGGTCATTGACAGAGACCCTGAATGCCTAACTGACATTTTGGAAGCAAGCTGCATTTTAGAAGCCTCACACGTCAGAGAGGTAAGTGGCAGCTTTTACACGTTCATTAATTAATTAATTAATTCGTTCATTTACTCACTCACTCATTCATTTTACTTCTGCCATTCAATGTTCTACCTCAGTCAATCGGTTGTGTTGTTTTCTACCTTTCCTGTCTTGTCTCTCTCGCTAGCTATGCACAGAGTTGCCTCCCAGAACGATTGGTCATGCCTGGCAGCTCACGTACAGCACCTCGCGCCACGGCTTCAGCCTTAAGTCTCTCTACCGGAAGCTGAGCGGCACAGACTCCCCTGTGCTCATTGTCATCAAGGATGCTCTTGATCAGGTGAAACACGCATGTTGGGTATCATCAACAATATTGCCTCCATTTGCCTTTGGCATTGGAATTGACTATACCATGCCTTCATGAAGGGATCAACATCACTTAGGCTGAAAACATACTTACTCTGTTAATGTATGTGTACTCTATTGACATGTGGTCAATATGTCTTGCGTTACCAAGTAAGTATGGGGAATATTTAGTGAAACGAGCAGATACTTTACGTGTTCTTGTAGGTGTTTGGAAGCTTTCTCTCCCACCCACTGAGGCCTAGCGAGACCTACTACGGCACAGGAGAGACGTTCCTCTTCATGCTGCACCCTCGCTTCAAGGTCAGTCAATAACATTGTCATGCTCACACCTTGTAGATAAATAATGAGCGTTGTGGCCCTTGCAGTTCAAGCTCTCTCTCTCTCTCTCTCTCTCTCTCTCTCTCTCTCTCTAGTGCTTCAGATGGACTGGAGAGAACACATTTTTCATTAAGGGAAACTTGGATTCATTTGCCATTGGCGGGGGCAGGTAATATTATACAATAGTGTAATTTGCTACATTGGCCATTTAGTTATGAATGCATTATTTTACTTGATTATTTGGTGGAAATTTGCAATGTCAATAAAGGTGATGATAATGATGCCAGCTACAACACTCCTACCTACCGCCCACCCTCCCTTTCTATCTTTTTCTGCAGTGGCCATTTTGGTCTGTGGTTGGATGAGACCCTGTTTCTGGGCCGCAGTAGTCCCTGTTACACCTTCAACAACTGCTGCCTGTCTGAGGTCGACGACTTCCACATCATAGAGATGGAGGTGTGGACCTTCAGCTGAGAGGCCAGCCGTGTGTGTGTATGTGTGTGTGAGAGAACAGTAATCGAATGAGCCTTTCTGAACCAGACTCTCCCTGTGGAGTGTTCTAGTGTTTAATAGTTACAGAACTCATTCCTGTGGTTGTGGAAACCATGCTGAGCTATACTAACCCTGAAAACTGTGGGTTGTTCTTCAATACAAGGACGTGGACATAATGGCTGAAGTTTGCACTACAATGTGGTTTAATGAATAAGCCTGTATCTAGGCCCAGAGGTTATGTTAATGTTATATGGTCATGTACGTGAACAATTGCCATTTATTGGGAAAATTAAGCTTTCAGAAAGCATATGTGCATGTAGTACCTGCCACCATGCCACATACACAGTTCTTACTCTCCCTTTACTTAATAGTTCAAAGAGGGGGGGGGGGGGGTACATCTATACAAATTAGTTAGACTTTCAGAGCATTGTACAGAACTTATGATACACACTACTTGGCTGATGCGTGGGCCGAGTACTTCGATGGACTTACTGGAATGTTACTGAAAACAAGCAGTTCCTCTTTCGGTGTTGGTTGCTGGACTTGGACGTGAAAGACTTTTGGAAAGATATGAACATATTCCTTTTTTGTTTTGTCCTCTGATGAAACATTCACAATAACTCAACATTTTCAATGTGATTATGCAAAAAACTATTTCGAGATGGAGTCTTAATGGCTTAATGGTTGACATTAAGCAACACATTTATTGTAAAACAAAAAGGTTTATTTTGTGTTGTGGAGAACATTTGGCACTTAAAAAAAAAAGAAAAAAAAAAAGGTACAAATATTCATGTTGTCCTCCTTATGACATTTTTATTGTACAGGTCCACAATCGTATTGTTTAGGTTTCAAACCTCCACAGTAGCACATTCTAAGTCAAATGAAAGTCATAAATGAATCCCATGAATACATTTTCAGATGTACCCTCCTCGTGGAGGGAGGAGTTATGAGGGATGGAACAAGGAGTCAAATATGGACGGTTTAGCAATTGTTTGTCCAGGCCGAATTACCTTGGAAAACTTAATAGGATGACAAGCCAGATGGTTACAGTGCAGCATGAACCTGTCTATATTCAGCAAAACATTAGCAAAAAACATGGTTTAACCATGTAATAAAAAACTAATACAGAATACAGATGACAAACGATTGTACATATTACAAGATTGTCTTTGGTGGTCAGATGTCTCAGCAATGAAAAATCTGCAGTCAACGTTTGGTTGTACACAAGTATATGGGAAAACAAAACCGAGAACACTTTAATGTCCAGTCATTGACTGAATACTCCCTCTGGGACAGTGAAGGACATTTCCCCATGTGCTTCAGCAATGACATCAGACCTTGTCCAGCCAATAGATGGCTTTCAGACTAGGCTTTCATAAACTACTGAAGCTCAAAAACAGGAATTGACTTGTTGTGCATCACTGTCTTTTTAGGAATAACAGCATAAACTGAAATAACTTACTAAAAAAGATATTATTTAATGTCATACTCAATACTGCAATATCAAATTATGTATTATGGTGCAATTGTGTTTTTTTGGCAGAAAATCAAATGGCAATCACTGTCTGAATGTTACAATAAACAGATTCAGGCAAATAGCCAAGCATTATCCATTCTGTGAACATTGTCTTTGTATAGAGTCGAAATATAGCATATTGAAATTACAATTTTCTATATATATAATTTTACTCTACACTAAGTTAATTCCCAAATTAAGCAAATAACTTGGATATATTAACTCCATGGCTATTTCGATGATGGGTGAGCATTAACATCTTCGCAATAAATATTAAAAAACCCAATTCAGAAACATTTTACAGCAACCAACCAACCAACGAGGCAAAAATCTCCTTTCAAATGAAGTTCTTCTTGATCATCATGAAGTGAAATTACCTGCAATTTAGTGACCCAAGTCTCTGGGGTCACACACACACTCTTACTGTTGCATGAACTCTTTTGCTTTCTGCAAGGCCTCCTTGAGGAAGGCGATGTATGTTGCGGTGGAGGGGTCTTCAAACCCCCCAGAGAAGCTGAACGTAGCTCCTTCCTCTTCTGGCTTCATGGCTGTCTGGTCCAGGAAGTAGTTAGCGTTGATGTGATGGACCTGAAAACAATTATCAGTCAAAAATAAGTACAAAATAATTCAATCAAGGCAGAATTACAAAAAGTTACACTTATTTAGTGATGGAAAATAGCCTTCAATACAATAGTCTTAATTATTAGTAGTAATCTTTGCATATTAATCATATATAGCCAGTGATACTTACAATAGTACCATTGGGCAGTGCTACGATCATCTCAACTGGGAAGTTGTACTTCTCAAGGTGTAGTTGGGCTTTCTGGCCAAGAACCAGGTTTTGCTCATCAGCCTGTTAAACGTGAAACGGATAATTTGAAGAAACTCCCGCACTAAGCAGCTTACAATGCGGCACATGTATTAGTAGTAACGCTTCGGCCCAAGACCTTCGTTAGACTGATCCGTCAAAAATTAACATGAAATGGAAAAAGTCACATTCATTGTATTTATGTGACATTAATATGAATGCAATACTTAAAGTATTCATGTGTGTGCTAGCCATTTTCTAGTTCACCTTTAATAAACAAATGCTGTATTGGGTTGTCATGAAAGCGCTGGATTATGGATTATGGGGTTGCCATTTACTTGAGAAGTTCTTGAGACACTAAGTGTGATAAATATTAGCATCCTATTAACATGGCTGTACTCTACAGACCTGCATGTTCTCCAGCTCTTTGACCAGGGACCAGCTGCTGATGAAGCTCTGGTTGAGCAGGGCCAAGATGGGCGAACTTTCCAGGACCGTCTCCCGGAGAGTCCGCCCAGAACCTACAGGAGAGAGAGAGAGTCGAGGTGAAACAAGCAAGCATGTCACAAGCTAATGGTCCTTATTCACCTAGCAGCCATCTTGCTTCCATCTTGGTTCTAAATGCGGAATTCCACATTCAATTCCATGAATACATTTGCAGAGAGGGCAAGAAAACACTATGAAAAAGACAATTAAATACTAAATACCTTTTCTCAAATGTTCAGTATTCTACAATAGTATTGTTCAAACTTGGGACTAACCTCAGCAGGACTGGTCGTCTAGCGCACCCCAGAGAACGATGGAGTGCACCAGCTTGCTCTCTGTCTGAGCCCGCTCAAAGGCTTCAGAGAAGGGCAGGTAGGGCACCTTTGGAAAAACACACAAGTTGCTTAATAGCTGTTGAACACAGAGCACCACACAATAGAACAAAGGGAACTCCACATATATATATACATGAAGAAAGGCAAGAGAGACGTTATAATACGAGAGGAAAAGAAAAATTGAAATTGAAAGTGGAATTCACTTTAATGTCAGTATTGACCATATTTCGGTTTCCTTTTCCATATCATAATGATGATATTCAAATATTTTGATAAACAGGTTAATGAGTATTGTTATTAGTGAATTAACGCATACCTTTTATTACGATACATTACCAAGACATTTGTGGAGTGTGTGTTGTTAGTGGCTGGTTTAAGCAGCCTCACCTGGTCTGAGTCAGACTGATTGGACTCTGGGGCTGGTATGGCTGCACACCTGTGGCCAATCAAGGCCCACAGGTTAAGCCAGCCACCAGCGCACACACACTCAAGAGGAGCGCTAGCATGTCAGCACGTACCACCTGCTCTGGCTGTAACATCTTGCCAACTCTCCAATAAACCGGTTTGTACAACATCTACCTGTGTCCTGGTCACCACTTAGGTGACGTGTGGTAGGGTCTACTGCCACAACATTATTCCGAAGTGTAATCGTAAATGTTATGGTTTGTGGCAAGTACCTTTTTAAAGGGGTAGAAGGTGACCTCCAGGTGGCGCTGTGCCTCCTGCTTGTTGATCTCAGAGGCCCAGTGAATGTCCTCAAAGACAAACTGGATGGGCTCAGTGCCCCCGCTCTCGATGATGTTGCCCTCCTCGTCCTGGATGAACCGGGGAATGGACGGGCTCATGGAGTGTAGCTCCAACTGTAAAAAAACAACAACCATAGAATACAATATAATCTTTAGAGATCAAACTATAAAACTATTAAACTATGAAACTCACAGTTTTCCTCTAAGGACCAATTACATTCCCTGTACATGGTTCGGCAGGCTGTAGTATATTAGTATCCAATAAGATTTTGTATGTCACACAGCATGTGATTTGTTAACATAGTAAACAAAAGAATGTACTTCAAAATTTGTACATTCCACAACAACATTAACTTTTTATAGTAACAGTGACATAATTTAGGTTTGCCTTGTCTCAGATGCTTCTCAGCATGCAAAACAGCTTTCAAATGTCTGGCTAAATTAAGACAAGGGCTGCGGTCCAATAGTCTTTTTTTGCTTACAATTCCTTGCGGCAGCAACATTTAAAGCAACACACCATCAGCCTTTCACGAAAACAAACAATCAACATGACCGACAAGGGAGCAGATCATCATGTAAACAATAATACTAATTGGGATTCATGTTGATAAATATGAGTGGACAGGAGGGTGAGCGTGAGCAACCATTCTCAATGTGACAACCATTTAATTTCACTTGTGTGACTGGTAGCCTACATTCCTTTTAATTTCAGTTCCAACCTTGGTAAGGAAGTAATATTTTTCACCAGGTTGTCCACGTTTATAAAGCCTGTATGAACCAACACGGTAAGAATGCACGGGGCGAAGTATCTAAGATGATCTTTTAGCAGTCCATCTTCTGAACATTGTAGTTTCACCACCACGGCAGACCCACGTCCATGACACCCGGCCTCGCATCATGACGTACCCTAGTGCAAGAGCAGTCGGACTCACTTAGCACCGCGGTTGTCTTTATGAATTCTCCTTCACATCTTTCCTTGACTTCATGACGTTTTCCATCAAGGTAAAGGAAAAGTGATTAGGAAAAGACATAGGACGTCATTTTTTTTACTATTTTACCGCAGCCAAGGACAAAAATCGACCTAAAAGAAAAAATGTGATCGTTTCTTCTTTGTTTCACTGCGGCTTTACCTGTGGCAGGAACCCGATATCCACCTCCATGTTGCTGCTCTCGCTGCCTCCATACAGCCACTCCATGTCCACATTCAGAGACCTGGTGGAGAAATAAACAGTGGGACAGGCTCACACTGACTTTAAAGAAGCCTACTATATATATATAGTCGAGATTCGGGTATAGTTTCTACTGGTACATGTGGGAGAGTGTACCTGTCGCTGGGGACATAGAGGTGGAAGTGACGGACATGAGAGGCATCCTTGGAGACGATGATGTTGCCGGTGAACTGGCCTGGAGTGAACCAGAAGGGGAAGTCTGGCACTTCATTAAGCTGGAACTCTGCATGCACCCTGTATCAGGGGAAAAAGCATGATTTGGTCGAGTTAGGCAACATTTTATATGCTTAACTTAAAAAAGAAAAAACACGCATGAGCTGATGAAGGAAGAGATCCAGGACGCAGAATCCATTTTTGAAAACAGATACTTAAGTTTAGAAATGTTTTTGCGAAATTTTAACTGCAGTAAGCGATCAAATAAGTAAGCAAAGAAATGTATGGTTTATGCATCATATTTGTGTGTGTGTGTGTGTGT
>OOFB01024752.1:0-10769 GCA_900323305.1 Trachyrincus murrayi
AAACCCCCCCCCCCCCCCCCCCCCCCCTGTCACAGTAGAGCCACTGTGAGTTAAATACGCACTATACACACTACACACAAAAGGGCTCTGGCATTTCATTCAATAGAAACCGCAAGTCGGGGCAGCAAACTGCTCTTAATCTGACAATATCGATGTCATCCGAGCACGCCCCAGCTAACTCTCCTCCGTATCGGGTGATTAGTGGACATTCGGTGATGGTTTGCAGTTCTCAGTTCCCCCTTTAAACCAGTGGCTTTATTCACCTCTTATTCTGGTCTCCTGATGGATGTCTCTGCTGTGTTAGGAGGACAAATCTTTTATGTTGGACTAAGTGGGCAGGTCTGATCATGTTTATTCAGGTGTGCATGAGCTCAGCGGTACATAGAAGCAGATCTGAGTGAAATCATAACCGTGAAGAGAAGTGATTACGTGATTAGGATCGGTCGTTGTGCTATCTTTAGGTTCAGGCCGTGTTGTTTCTTTCCCGTCCACAGAGACACCTTGATGCTGCTCCTTCACTTGTTGTTAAGGGACAGATTAGTTGCAATGCAAGCATGCATCAATCAATAAACTAATGATTGATCTGTGATTAATCACAGTTTTTTTCTCTGTGTGTGTGTGTGTGTGTGTGTGCACATGTGTTGAGCATAACAACCTGCTGCTTGTCTGCACAGGGGCGTGAAAGTCCTCTCTGACTGCCTCAGGGGCCTCCATACAGCCTCACTATGTGGACCTAGACCTATGACACTCATGTGATGTACACCCTGTTTCACCTTCTATGTGCTCAAGGTTTCTCATGTAGACTTGCGATATTTAACAAAAAATGAAGATAAGCTAAACTAAGAAAAACTGAAATAAGCTGCTCAACTAAACGAAACTAAACATAACATAAACTAAACATAACATAATAAAATTGTTATCTAGACAAATTTTTTTTTTTTTTTAAATACATCCACAGAGCTTTTAGAAAGTTGTGGAAAAAAAAATATTATGATTGTGAATTTTTAAAAACATTTTTTAAATGTTAACGGGTCCGAAATGAATTAACAGCCAACTATTTTCATAATTCTCATTTCTCCAAAACATATTTCTCCTGCTAGCCTGCCGATAGGGGTAGGGTAGATCCTGAGACAGACAAGATAATAATATGATACTTTCAAAAGCCCATTGAAAAAAGTGATCACATTGAGGTGGTTGATGAAAATGAATTTATGAAGATATGCTAAACTGCTCTACAACGAAAGACGTATGTATCACTTACATAACTGAGTCTGTCTGAATCTTACTCCACTCGACCATGAATAACGACTGTGCGACATCTAGTGGCTGAATCTTATCAATGTTATCAATAGCACCTTCAACGTAACTAAACGTCACTATTTACACTTCACAAAGAAAAGAACCAAATAAATTCTCAGTCTAAGGAAATACAGTATACGATTTGTCCAAGAAAGTTTTTCCAGCAGTGAGTCAATACATTTGGCTTACTTACGTGTGAGTAAGCCTAAAACTTAAATGTGAACATGTTGCAATCCAGTGGTCAGCCCATAACATAACACCAACAAAACACAAGCTCCTCCTCTCCGTGCTTCAGTGTCCAACTTCATACGTTATTATTTTTCTAAAATATAGGCCTACGTTTACATTGTTAACATATAGAGCTTGTGGATCCCTGTGTGAGATCATTTTCACTAGGCTATTGTGTGTGTGTGTGTGTGTGTGTGTGTGTGTGTGTGTGTGTGTGTGTGTGTGTGTGGTCTTAACCAATGTGACATCTGGCATAGGCCTACTTCTGTTCTGGCAACAAGTGTCTCAATCACAAGTAAACACTACCATATGCTTTTAGCTCTTTTTTTTATCTACCAGCTGAATAAACACCTACTCAATCGTATTTCTCAATCTCTCTTTATCTTTGTTTGTTTAAGAATTAAACACACTGTGAAGTTGTTTCCCCTCCCTGACTGTATCTGCGACTTTATAACCGGTTTATTTCCCATGATAGTATACCTGTGTTCAGAGATAGAAATCATCCAGTGAACTTTAGTGCTAACAGCCAATGATATCTTCATAATTCAAATTTCTCTTATTAAACAAAAACATATCACATTTTGAATGGGATTTATTCAGTTATAGACAATGTTTTTTTATTTAACCAGGCAAGACATAAACAACAGATTGTTATTTACAATGGCAGCCTGGCACAAAAAAAAATAAAACATACTGATCTCGCCATAACGAAATAATAATCATTTATCATTTATTAAGCCCCTGACAAGGCAAATCTGTGTTTTCGTTTTAAGTATGTACTTTAGGGCCGTTCATGATCACAGCGGGGTCAAGAGAAGAACACCTGGATGAAGTCCTGAGTCGTCTGGAGGAGTATGAAGCAGGACATTGTGTCAGTTCATGGAGAACAGAGTGGAGTACTGGAGTACTTATAGCGGACAGTGAAGGACTCCATCCCACAGAGGAGAAGGTGAAGGGCCGAGGCCTGAATGTTCCACAAATACCTCTATGGGAGGCAAGGGCAAAGTAGTGAGTCACACATTTGGGGGGACAAATCTGGTCGGTGTGGGGTCTTTTACATACACAATTACAATTACATAAACCTTATGTTAACGTTGAGCCAACCACGCAAAAGTCCAGATCGCTGGACGTTATGTTATATTGGGGGATCTCTGAACATTGGTGGGGACACGTCCCCCGGGTCCCCCCTGGGAATTTCACCCCTCACGGGAGGAAATTGATCACGTGTGGTGGGCCCAACATGGATCAAGACATTGAGAGAACAGTCAAGAACTGCGGTGCCTGCCAGTCATTACGGAAACAGCCAGCAGTAGCCCCACTACACTGCTGGAAGTGGCCAACAGGTGTATGGCAAGAGTATACACATAGACTTCGGCGGAAAAAGATAAAATAGTACTTTTTAGTACCCATCGACGGCCATTCGAAATGGTTGGAGGTGGTTCCCATGTAAGCAAGTTCTGGGCGAAGAGGAAAAGCAGATGACAGCGTCACTACAACACCGTCTCGCCGACTTCCTGCTGATGCACAGGTGTACACCACACACTGTGACAGGAGCCCCGCACCTGCAGAGCTGTTCCTGAAACGTCAGCCGAGAACCCGATTCGATTCAGATGCGCACTAAACCTGAAACACTGACATTGTAGGGAACCAAGTTTACCACAAGGGCCGAATAATCCCTTTGACTTGGGCTACAAGGGTAGAATAGTCTATCTCTCCCTTGTTTAGTTAAAAATAAATAAAATAAAAACATGATTATGAAAGGTTACTTGTTAATTAGTTAACTGTGAACATGTTCGTTGCTCTACAAAAAAACTGACATTTCAGGTTTTTGTTTAAATGGGAGGAGTGCAATGTATTGGCATCGTTAACAGTATTGGAGCTCCCTCTACTGGACGTTCTTTGTAGGTTCTCTAGTGCATTATAGACATGCGCTATTCAGTAGCCTATGATGTGGGTTGATATTAAACTTCAAGACATCCCCCGTTACCTCCTCCGTCTCCATTAATATATTTAAGTAAGTGTTATCCCAGTATATCACAGTTCATACATCTAATAAGCGGGAATTGAATCGCCGCCCCGCAGTAGTCTATGGCCAAAAAAAATTAATATGAAATTATTAATTAATAACTCCAATAATAATAATAAGGATATAATCATAATTAAATGATCTAATAATTAAATCATAATTAATAATTAAAATAATAATTAAATAAAACCTCTCAACCTCTCAAACCTCTCAAAATGAATAATATGGGCTAGCCACTGAGATTCTAACCAAATTAAGAAAAAACGTATTCGCTTTGTATTACGAGAATGAAATCACAATTTTCCCATTGACTTAGTTATTGAATGAAAAGAGAAACATTGAAAAGGCTGTAGTTACATATTAAACCACAGGTAGTTCCAACCGAGCAACCTGATTGGTCAACTAGACCTTTAGAATGTGGTCAAAAGCCTGCGTGACAGCACACCTAGACGTGCTCAAATGAAAAATACCTCATTGCTAGGAACATTACTTCGCCATTGATTCCACCCGTACCACGGCACTAGCTTAAAAATGCATGTGAAATGCAGACGTAGTAGCGAAATCGCAATATGACTATATTTGGATTATTTATTTTGTTGGGAACTGTGGTATGATATTGCTTAAGCATGACATATTATAAACATATAAACATACAAACGACAACAATCATTTAGCCTTTTATGGCTGCTTATCAGGGTGTTTGACGAGCACAGAAACAGTAGCAGCTACAGAACTGGAAAGAACAGAGTTGCTAAAGTCAAGTTGCCTCTTAGTTACATGTTCGCCTACATATACAACACCTGAATAAAATCCCCATCATCATCATCATCATCATCATCATAATTATACAAAAAACGATTTCTAAAACAAAGGCAAAAAAAAAAATCCGTGTTTTTGTCTGTATGGATGTATTGTTATTAAAGCCAATGGTAATCTTTTCTGATGCAATGATCAATATCGATTTGGTGCCCAGCCCAGTTTGCCACACTGCTACCCACAATCAAAGGTTAAGGATGTCATCCTGGTCGTCCAGACCCTCAACCTTTCCCCCGACCCCCGTGGTCACCCAGTGCTGGATACGAGGATTATTGGCTGTGCAGGGAAAAAGAGAGTGTGAGAATTTAGTTAAACCATCGTTTGGTGAGGGTGTCTTTCATACATCTACATATATGTGTGCCCATGACTTGGGGTGGGTGTGAATACAATGCATTTCCATGTAGTGCACCCTTACCCGAAGCCATCCGCTGGGTGGACCTGTGTTTCTCTTGGCTCCTCTCCCTCCCGGCGGCTGAGATGGACAGCGCCGCCCTCTTGCACACGCTAATGCGCTCCTTATTGGCGCCCACGCCGCTGCCCGCGCTCCCGGCTGGCCGGTTGCTGCTGCTGATCACCCTTCCTCCCGTGCTATTGGTCCTCACCTGGCCAGCAGTGCTGCTGATTCTCGGGGCCTGGCCGCCGCTGAGCCTATCGCTGCTGCCTGAGTAACTGTGCTTCCCCCCACTCCCAGCACTGCTTATCCTGCTCCCGCCAAACGCCGAGCTGATCCTCCCTCCGCTGCCTCCACTCAACCGGCCGGCACTGCCGCTCGAGGAGCCCATCTTCCGCCCGGTGCTGGGGCTCGGCGCCCTGTTGCTGCCGGGCGCGCCACTCTGCCGCACTGCGTCGCTGATGCGCCCACTAGCACTGCCGTACGCAGGCTTCGACTCACCGCTGCCCATGCTGCCGTATCGCCTGGAACTGCTCACGACATGGCTACCCACCGCATGGCTAATTCTGTCCCCACTCCCTGACCTAGCTAGCCTCCCACCGCTACCTACACTGCTACCCGACGCGCTGCCAGCATTGCTCGTACGGCCCACGCTTCCACCATACACCTTCCACTTACCACTCTCCCCACTAAACCGTCCTGCGGGACTGGTCGCCCTGTTGACTCCGACCGCTGGCATGCTCTGTCCACTTGAACTTGTTAGCATACCAATGTTGGCACCACCGTCAGCAGGGGTATGCCCTGTGTTGCTATCCATGTGACCTTTAGCACCTTCTGTATTGCTAGCCATAGAATTAAAGCTAGCTCCTCTGGTGAAGGGGACGCTCCTAAAGCAATGAGATTTGTCAGTTGTTAAACTGCTACCAGGTGACATGCTGGTAGCTGTCCGTCCAGTATTTTTCTGCCCATCCAAACTCTTATTTGCACTGACACCCCATGTCCCTCGACTGATACTGTGAAATCTGGTGTCTTCTCTGTTTCCAAGGCTGAGTTTCCTGTACGTGTTATGTGGTGGACTACCAACTGGACTAAATGCCTCTTGTCCAATCCCGTCAATGCTTCTATTTCTGTACCGACCTTCAGGACTATTTGCCACATCTTTGCTTCCTGCATCATTTCTAAAACTTTGCGCTTTGCTAAAACTGTACCCATCTCTTGGAGGCTCACTTACTTTGGAGGCTTTGTCCTTTTCCACCAAACTCTGATTCCCAGAAAATGACAAAGACTGCTGATCTACTTTTGTGGATAGAATATATTTCCGAACCGGACTGCAAATTACTTCCTCCGTTGGACTCATGCACACATCATCGGATGGACTGAAGCATTCTTCACGATCTATGTCAACTGCCTCGTTGGTATCAGGGCTGAAACAAGCTTCCAACTGATTTGGGCTCAGAATGTCATTATCAACGGGGCTGAAACAAGCTTCCAACTGATTTGGGCTCAGAATGTCATTATCAACGGGGCTGAAACAAGCTTCCAACTCATTTGGGCTCAGAATGTCATTATCAACGGGGCTGAAACAAGCTTCAAATTCATTTTGATTGAGAGTATCTCGATTAACAGGACTGAGGCACAGTTCTAGATCATTTGGATTCAGAAACAGCTCAATGGGGCTGAAACAGATTTCCAATTCATTTTGAGTCATGACATCAGGATCAACAGGACTCAGACAAGTTTCCAATTCATTTTGATTCAAGGCCTCAGGATAAACAGGACTCACACACATTTCTAGATTGTTTTGATTCAGAATCTCATTAGTATCAACCGGGCCTGGCTCGTTTTGGCTTAAACTAGAGTGTGGATCAATCGGACTCAAAAGGGAATCAGAATCCCTTGTAGTCACACATTTCACTTCAGATACCCCTGGGGTTGTTGTGCTACAAAACACTTCGGTTTTGTCTCGACTCAAACTCAGGTCTGGGTGTTTTTGTCTCAAATTAACTTCAGTCACCGCATCACAGCCAACCACAGTATCTACTGAAGTCATGCCAGTTTCTGTTTCTATTAGAATCGCTGATGTTTCTTTGTCTGTTTGGTTGACCTCTACAACCGCAGTAACCTCACTGTCAAGGTTAGCATAAACAACTTTGACATTTTCATGAACTTGGTTGCCTTGTTCTATGGTTCTTGGATGGTCTGGAAGAAGACTGCCTATGGCATACAGTGTTGTGTCCACTTCCACTATTTCCTTTCCCTCTTCCTCTTCTTGTTCAACTGTTTTCTCTTCCATGAGAGCATTGTGCGTAGAAAGACTCTTTTCAACCTCTTGGACATGAAGAGTTTTTTCAACAAATGCAATACTCTGGACCTGGGGCACTGCATTGTCAATCTTGACAGCTTCCTCTCTGTGCTCAATTATGGTGTATGTATCAGTGATGGTTGGTATTGTTGGGCTGTGCTCAGATATAGGCGCGTGATTAACGGAACCGGTGGCATCAGAGGAAACATGGCTTGTCAATGCACTCTGTTCTACATCATCAGTCTCCTCCTGGATCCTCAGAACTAACTGTGGCACAAAACTGTCATCAGCCTTATTTTCTACACTGCTGTGCTGACTTCCGCCTACTTCAATGCCCCCGACATTAGACCTGCTGTCCTCTAATTTCGTAACCGTTGAAGCCTGGAGTTTACCTTCAACCGCGGTACCTTCAACCTGATCCGACGTGTCCTCTGTAGACTCGTTGGAATATGTGTTGCTCTCCATCTGAACCCTGACATCCACTACTGCGCTAACGTGAGCATCATCCACACTAGACCGTGCTTGTCCCAACGCATCGCCATCTGTGTTCGCTTGGATATCCTTCTCTAAATCATTGCCAACTGCTGTGATATCCACTGATTTACTTTTCTGATGTATATCTAGTGCATTCCCCCTTACCGTCCATGAAGTGTTACTGCCAACATGGATCTCTTCTTCTATTGGTCTCTCTATTGATGCCACTGTCTGAGCTTGAGATACATTCAAATCAACCACAGTTGACTCTCCTACAATATCTGTATTGGCTGTCCCTGTAAGAATTGCAGCCTTGAGCCCTAATGAAATAATCTGGCAAACATTGGACTCAATGCCGCTTCTTTCACTCGTCTGCATGTCGCAACTGGTACTGCTTAGCTGGGGTGAAATGGCATGTTCTCTCTCTAGTTGGCTCTCTACAGCTGTGGTCGGGATCAAGCCATCTGAGATGGTATGTCTTTCTGCCTGGGCAGCCTTGGTGATAGTGTGCAATATATTAGTGTTTTGGACGATGATCTCTGTTATGGTATTTTTCACTTGTTTGATCATTTGCAGGTCAAGAGCAGTCCCAGTGATTTCCTGGACCCCTCTTGCTTCAATGATGACAGTGTTTTTAGTTGGAGTTTCTTGACTTTGGACTTGACTTTCCAATAATATACTCTGTTTTTCCATCTCTAGACTTGCTATCTTGGATTCACCTCCTTGGCTAGCAGCGAGAGTGCCTTTGCTTTCTTTGGTGATGCTCTGGATCTGGTTTTCAGAAGATGTCAGTGACAGGTCAAGCAAACTGCTGGCACTAATGGATGTCACAGATGGGGGATATTTTCTTGGGGCATCTTTGGCCAAGTTCACCTGGTGTGAACGGATAGATGTTTGTGTAGAAGTGCTTTCTGAGATGTGAAGCGCTGATGTTGGGTCCGCAGGGCTTGTGTGGTTTCTAGGTAACAGGTCAACACATGACTCTTGGGCTTTTAACTTTGACCCGATCCCAAGTGTCCTGGTCTGAGCCAGGACTCTGCTATCGTGATCTATCATGGCTGTACTTTGGAAGGCTGCGCCACTAGTTTGGACATTAAGGAGAGTGGCACTCGTCATAGTCTGATAACTGGGGCTCAGAGTCCTGTTGAGGAAAATAAAGCCACAGTGAGTTCATCGTAAACTTGTAACTAATATGACACAGTACATGAGAAGGTCTGCTGTCTGCAGCTTTAGGAGGTTGACCTTCACGTGGCCATTAAGGGTATTTTTCAGCTACCTACAATTAGTTCTAAATAAAATTATTGCCAGAAGGCATTTTCAGCAAGACTTGTGTCCATAAATGAACGTACAACTTTAAAAGGGTCAGTGCACCCGCTGAACTGGCCTGTTAAAACACGATACCTGTCATGCTTCATGTCCAGCAGCATTGTGTAGTCTTCTATCTCTCTCTCCAGGCTGCTCTTTATGTGGAGCAGAGCCTGGTACTCCTCGGCCTGTTTACTTGTCGCCTGCAGAACGGAGCTGAGCTGCTGCCCTAGACCATCTGCTCTCTGCTGTAGTTGGGCCAGCTGCATACTGTAGCCCTCCATTAAGCTGAGGTCACTCTCTTCCATCATTATTTGCTAGACAGACAGACAAATATGCATTGGCTGGAATTGGCAATATTTTGTCACCCATAAGCACATATGATTTATTTGTATTTCTGTTTCATATGGATAGCATTTGTTCTATATTACTTGTGTATGTAGTTTGGTCAGCTTTTCCTCCAACATCAGCTTGGTCACCCTCAGCTTGTTCAGTTCTGTCTGGAAGACCTCTGAACTGGATGAAGGTAGCGTCTCCTCCTCCTTGCAAGTCAGCGTGGAGGCCTGAAGTATAGACAACACACAAACATGGAACTATGTGGAGTACATAACAGTAAATTATTTGCATGACTGCGCATTACCTTCTGCTCTGACTTGTGTGTGCCCGTTTGTCATGCTTTTTGTGTATGTCATGTGTATGTGGTGGCACCTCATTTCCCAAGGAGTTTATCATGTTGTAGTTTGTATCGTATTGTAAAGGACATAGTCATGAGAAATTGTACTTTCTTACATTTTGCTTACTCAACAGATCCCACAGTTAGTGTTAGGACATGTGGAAAAGTTCACACAAAGTTGTAATTCTACTCACATGAGTATTGAACCAGTAGTTGTTTTGTGCCTGGTTCTGGTCGATCATCGCATTCAGCGTCTCATCCCTGAACACCTCCAGCTGCTGGCTGAGTTTGAATGATTCAGCACACGATAGCTGCATAGAGATTTCCCCTGATACCTGGGCATGGAGACCCTGTACATCCTGGAGGGCCAGGTGATTGGCAAGCGAAATAATGGATCAACAGGCAGAGAGAAAGACAACATGTTTATGAAGTCACCTCACATTTAATTCAAATTTCATTTAATGGAAAATCACTGAATGTCACTATAGATTTTTTTTTTACAAGAAACGCAAAAGAAATAAATATATATATAATTGAAACATTTTTTAGTGACTTTAGGGTGTTTGTTCTTGTTGACTCATCATTTGATTTTAAGAGACATCCAAAGTAAAACATTCTGCCAACTCAGTGTTCTAAAATGTCTTTGATTTAAAAAAAAAGGCAAATAACCATTAATTCATTGTTCTATATATTTCATTATTTTGGTTGCAAACCATATCATTAAATAGTCATTCAAACCAAACTGGGTGGTTCACAGTGTTGGGTGGAAGGCCTTGGGAGGGGGTACATTGTGAACATGGTGAGACCTGGAGGTGCTGAGCCTGGAGCTCGGTGAGTTCCTGTGTGTGTGAGCTGAGGAGACGGGACAGGCCAGGCAGCGTGTTGGTCCTCAGCTGCTCCCCCACCAGCCTCAGGTCCCTCAGGTGAGCCTGCAGGTGCCAACTCTGGCCCCGCTCCACATCCAACCTGCACAATACAGCAGACACACAGGTCGAGCATTGTCATGTGTGTGTGTGTGTGTGTGTGTGTGTGTGTGAGTACATAGATTTTTGTGTCTGTGTGTGTGTGTGTGTGTGTGTGTGTGTGTGTGTGTGTGTGTGTGTGTGTGTGTGTGTGTGTGTGTGTGTGTGTGTGTGTGTGTGTGTGTGTGTGTGTGTGTGTGTGTGTGTGTGTGTGTGTGTGTGTGTGTGTGTGTGTGTGTGTGTGTGTGTGTGTGTACAGATTGTGTTTGAGTATGTACAGGTTGTGTACACTA
>OOFB01024755.1:0-15000 GCA_900323305.1 Trachyrincus murrayi
GTCAAGAAGGTGACATCTTATCTTGATTGTGTGTGTGTGTGTGTGTGTGTGTGGTTATGTGTGTGTGTGTGTGTGTGTGCGTGTGTGTGTGTGTGGTTATGTGTGTGTGTGTGTGTGTGTGTGTGGGTGTGTGTGTGTTTATGTGTGTGTGTGTGTGTGTGTGTGTGTGTTTTTGTGTATATATGTGTGTGTGTGTGTATGTTGGTGGTGTGTGTGTGTGTGGAGAGGGTGTGTGTGTGGGGGGGGTGTGTGTGTGTGTGTGTGTGTGTGTGTGTGTGTGTGTGTGTGTGTGTGTGTGTGTGTGTGTGTGTGTGTGTGGCTAATTGTTTTTATGCATATATAATACATGCCGTTATTGTTTACTTCCTATTTCCTATCTAAATGATTTGATTGCTTGTTGTAATCAGTGACACGTCACAGCCAATCAACAGTGTTATCGCTCTTCTCCAAGCTCATCAAGAAAGGAAAGTGAATTGTTGTCGGGGCTTGCGTGTCATTTTTAGTGCTTTCCTCTCCAGACAGTAAATGCTGGGCTCTTGTCACAGGGCTTATAGGGAAATCAATGTGCAGTACCACCACTCCCCGAGATGTGAACGGTGTGCATAGGGGAGCGTGTAGGAACCCATCTCCGGGCGACACGGGCGTGATCTCACTACCGTCGGACCACCAGGCTACATGCTCCCCTCAGGCTAAGCTATTGACTGGCTGATCAGCACCCCATCGATCACTTCTAAAGCCTGTTATGTCTTTACCGATGAATAGGCCAGGGTGGTGGTAGTCTAGTGGGTAAGGAACAGTGCTTCCAGACAGAGCACCGGAGCGTCATGGGTTTGATCCCCGGGTCTGCCACCATTGTACTCCTGAGCAAGGTACTTAACCCTGAGTTGCTCCAGGGGGAATGTCCCTGAAATAGTTAAGTACTTGTAAGTCGCTTTGGATAAAAGCGTCAGCTAAATGCGCTAAATCTAAATCTAAAATGACTAGATTGGACTGGGCTTCGGGGTAGGGCTGCACGAGTTTGACAAGAATGACAATTGCGATTATTTTGCCCAATATTGTGATTGCGATTATTCATTGCGATTGTCGATTCAATTAATATTGTGTGGCGCCTACTGTATACAAAAAACAATAATAATAAAGCAATTGCTGAGTTGAAACGGTTTGTAATTTGATTTTAATGTAACAAAATCAGGTTTATGTTTTTATCATTTTTGTCATTTTTGTTTTACAAATAAATTGCAACCTTTCATGATTAGCTAATTGCAGAGGCCAAATCTCCATTTATATGCAATTAATCGTGCAGCCCTACTTGGGGGTTCATCGTGGAGAATATATGCTGATGCTGATTTGTTTTCCGTCCCTCATCAGGGTTATATCTATTAAGAACTACCATCCCAAGATCAGGATTATCACCCAGATGTTGCAGTACCACAACAAGGTGGGCGGGAACTCCACACGATACCATGTTATACTTTATTATTAATCCCTAAACGGGAAACTAGATCACTTACCACCACACACATATAGACATAGACGACACGACATGACAGTTGGAACAAAATACGGGAACCGAACGCGTATCACCGTATGATTCAACTCCACCACGCCAGAATGAAATCATGGATATCGTTTGGGTCCGCAGGCCCACCTGTTGAACATTCCAAGTTGGAACTGGAAGGAAGGGGACGACGCCATATGCCTCGCTGAGCTGAAGCTGGGCTTCATCGCCCAGAGCTGCCTGGCCCAGGGCCTGTCCACCATGCTGGCCAACCTGTTCTCCATGAGGTCCTTCATCAAGGTGCTGCCCACGCATATGCCCAAATGACACAGTCACAACAAAATGTGTGTGTGTTTGACGGCAACACCCTTCAAACACAAGGGCATTCATAGTGCTTTACAAATGAAGGAATCGCATAAAATAAATAAAATAAAAAACATTAGAAGGACAATCATTAAAAGACGATAAAATAAAAAACAGGCATCACATCTGGCTGGTATTTCTAAGAACAGGCATGTTGAGATACACAAACTAGCTGTCTGTCTAGCTAGCTCTAAACACATGAACTATAGTTGTCTGTAAACCGGAGACTACCTAACAATTAAGAGATGCACGTTAAATACAAGTATAAGCTGGTAAAAGAATAAATATGGTGATGAAGCATATATATTTTTTAAATGCGTGCAGCTTTAATGGATCATTTGTTCTGATTTTGCATTTTTGCTGTTAATCTTCCTAGATCGAGGAAGATACTTGGCAGAAGTATTACCTGGAGGGCGTTGCCAACGAGATGTACACAGAGTATCTATCCAGTGCCTTCGTGGGCTTATCCTTTCCTGTCATCTGCGAGTGAGTACATTCATGTACTATCCTTTCCTGTCATCTGCGAGTGAGTACATTCATGTACTATCCTTTCCTGTCATCTGCGAGTGAGTACATTCTCGTACCCCTCTTGCCATTTTCTAACAGCTACTACTTTTTGCTTTCTCTTGATTTAAGGTTGAGACATTACAAACGTATAGTAAGTGCATCTAAGACATTACAATTCACACCATGTCCTCTTGCATGTCCTTTTGCAGACTCTGCTATGTCAAACTCAAGCTGCTACTCATAGCTATTGAGTACAAGTCTGACCAGAGGGAAAGCAGGTAAGAACCGACTGTATACCGCTGTTCATTTAGCAGACACTTCTATCCAAAGTGACTCCACGTGACTCTCAATCTTTGTCGTTTTTTTGTCCATCTTAGTCGTTTTTTTTGTGCTGTAGTACTGATTCTGAAAGGGTTACAATTCTCCATAAAGGCCACCTTTACGAGAGCACATTTTAGAGACCACCTTATTGGCAGGATGTTAAACGTGACTGTAGCTTATCCGGCGGTATTCCCATGCTTTTTCGTCTGTAACCTTTCTGAGTTCACCCTCCGACAGCACGCTCATAAACCCTGGTAACCACGTCAAGATGGAGGAAGGGACCCTGGGCTTCTTCATTGCCAGTGATGCCAAAGAAGTGAAGAGGTAGAGTCTAATTCTGTATGAAGAGGACATTTTTGCCCGTCTCTTGGATAGAAATGTGTATTATTTTTGCAATAAGCTGTGAAAATGTCACATGTGTTGTTACTGCTGTTGCATTTGGCTTCTCCTAAAAGAAGCGGAGAAAGCATCATGATTTTGACATACAAAAATTATTCAATAATACAATTAAAAGTCATTACATGGAGATTTGTGTCCCTGACGCAAGGATTTAAGTTAATGTAATTTTAACTGAACTAGTAGATTTCCATCGTCTGTGGGCCCTGTATACAGCTATTTTTTGTAATCTTATATTCTCTTATGCCATTTTCAACAGGGCGCTGTTTTACTGCAAGTCCTGCCACGATGACATCACGGATCCCAAAAGGATCAAGAAGTGTGGATGCAAGAAATGTAAGTGTTCTCTCCCTCTTCTGGCCCTCACGCCGCTCCAGCGTTCTACCTGTGGATTCATTTGCCCTGTGGTCCACACTGTGGTGAATCAGCAACCTGAACCAGTAAACTGTAGCATTATAGTCCCCAGCTAAACAGTGTTGTCTCTTGTCCAAGTCACGGCATTAATAATTCACCTTATAACATCTCGTAACTCTGTGCATCCTGTCCATTAGATTCACAGGGTGGACACAAAGGAGCACCAACAGACCTTGATGTGATGATGTTTTTCCTGATTACTGCTTTATAGTGTTGAGAATTTGTATTCATTTTGATGATCAATTTCATATTCTTTTTAAACTTGCGTCCTTTGGACATTCTTGGTTCATAGCGATCATTCTGCTTGTGCCTGGACGACATTACAGCCCATTAGATTTGTATTTGTAATTTTTTGTTGTTGTGGTGTTTGTTCAATTTGACTTTAACACGTTTTCCTTCGCTGTGCAGCTAACCTTTTTCAAGATTTGTAGGCATCTGAAATCTGAAAGGCGTAATAAGAGAAATGTCATTTACTTTTTGAAAACATACACTGACTTAAGAATTGTTTGTAAATTACCTTTTCACGGCTAGTAGCGTATCTAACCCTCCCATTTGATTCATTCTCTTCCTGCTGCTTGGAAACTTGCCCCAATGTCTTTAACTTTCACTTTATAGTGATATATTGTGAGTAATATCGTGTGTGTTCGTGCTCGACAATAACCACGCAACAGCCTGCTGCCTCCAGACTGAACCGTCTGACTGTACATGTTGCATGCACTATGGTCAACGCTTCCTGTTCCTGTCCCCAACGTCCCGTCAAGACCAAACACTTCAACTGACAATGTTCAAAAAAAGGCACAAAAATGATTGAAGAAAAGTTCCTGTTCATGTTTGACCATGTAATCAACAGTTTATTTTAATCTTTTCTCATCTTTGTGTCATGCTACCTGACCACCGCACACTTCTGACATTTAGATATTTTTATTTCTATATTTTTTTATTACCATCACTATTACATTGGTCTGCTTGACTCAAGTTGTACTACACTTTTACCACCACTAGATGTCGCCGAAGCCCTTTAATACAAGAATCCTACAACGCGACCGTTACTTATTCAAACAGATTAACACATGAATAATACATTCAAACAACCTTGCAACTTGTCATATCAGAGGCCAGTTTGTGAGTTATTTTAGTGCATATATTTTGTCACTTTAAGTCGTAAGACTGACAGCCTTTATGTTTCGAGAACAATGCCCATCAAATCACTTATGAAGCTTTAATTACAACGTTGCTTTATGTTAGGCATTGTGACTTTTTATGTGACATTTTTATGGCGTTTTATATATGTATGTTATACATATTTTTGTTCTCAGGCTTCTGTCGTGTTACTCTACGATTTCACTCACAAAATGTGACGCCACCATTGCATTATGGATACAGCATGGAATTTGGGTTGCCTTGATGAAAATATCTTTCAAAGTAACATTCATATAGAGAAAGTAGCGTTGAGAAATAACAGACCTCAAAGGTGACGCCATTTCTCCCCCCTCCCCCATTCTCTCCTTAAAGTCACATTTACCCTCCAAACCTTATGCCCCTTTGTTCTGATGGTATTTCCACCTAGAACATTTGTCTTTACTTCACATTTCATTTAAGAATCCATGGCGACAAGCAAAGTACACCTCAGTGTTAACAACCATGTGCTCCTGCTAGACAGATACTTCCCTACGTCTGTACACGTCAAAGATATTGGGCCGTCTGTTGCCTCCCCCTACCCCGCCACACCCTTGCCTGTTTCTCCCTCTCCCTCCCTCTCCCCCCTCTCCCCCCCCCCCCCCCCCCCCCCCCCCGACATTAACAAGTGCTCTCTCCTCTCCCTCTCCATATCTCCACCCTCTGACCCCCTAGCCAAGAGGTCGTCCACCTACCAGAGAATGAAGCTGGCATGTTGTTTTGATTGCGGTGGCGCGGACCGCGACTGCTCTTGCATGCCAGTCTATGTGCATTGTAACACGGACGCGCCTCAACGCGACATTCCACTTTCTGTCGTCTCTGTTAGTGACTGCTCGGCCACGTTGCGTGCCTGTAAGTTGTCGACATTGCAAAAAAAAAACTAAAAAACGGTGTTTCTGTTGTTGTTGTTGTCGTCGTTGTTGTTGTCGTGGTGATGGTGGTTGTTGTTGTTGTTGTTGTTGACGACGACTGTCGTCATGGTTGTAGTGTAGACCGGCGCACAAGCATGGTGCGCTTGTTTGCATGCTCGTCCTCCCTCGTGTGTGGGAGGTCGTGACCCCTCCGGCGGTGCACTTCACGGATCCGCAGACACTTGTGTGGATCTGTTCGTTGGTCGGTTGTCGTTCCGCCTCTGGTTTCGTACGTTTTATACATATCGATGGTTTCGTGAAGCATGCCTTCTGATGTATGTAAGTGTCTCGTTGGTCTGTTTTGTTTATGTCGTTTTTATTTTATTTTTTTAGATATTCATATTATGTTATTTCAAAGTAACTGACGCATACTGATGCAAATTATTACCATGGACGCCAATTGCACACATAGTAGGTAGCTAGAAAATAAAAGACAGATAAAACGTAGTTTTATAATTTCCTGTAGCTGCCCCTCAGAGAAGAGTTCTACCAGTTAACCATCACCACCATTTTCAACAAGTTATTCAGGCACATTCAGGGAAGCCTAAACAGGCACAGCTGCGAGGACCCACCCTAATGTTCATTGGCGCACACACACCTGCACTTAATTTCCATTGGCTGTCGTGACAGGTGGAACTAAACGCTGTTGTCAACATTTCCCCAAAGCAATCATTTTCATTGGATGCTTGTGGACATTATGCTGACATTATGCGAACAGAAGGTTGTTAATGTCTTCATAAGAGTGGCCTTAGTGCATTTGGAAGAAAGAGTTAGCGGAACAGTTAGCTCTGCGTGAGTCTTTCATAGTAGACACTATATTCATATATTTAATTCATATTATGTAATTATAAATATATTAGAAATTAAATTAAAACAATGTTCACCAAGTAGGATTTCCAGTAGGATTCCCTTTGACATGAATAACTATTATTAATGAATTCCATAAGTAATTGTAATGTGTTTATTCATATTCATTTTAATATTGGGATAACATTTTAGGATAGACATTTCGGAGCATTTAAAAAAAAATGATTAGTTAATTGAGATTTGTATTCAATAAGATCAAGAGTTTGCTAACACATTTACATAGTAGTTACATACGCACTTTTTTAGAGTGGTCTTTTCCTCATCATTCTCCTATGACGCTAGAAGCATATTAAAAAAAGTGCTTTTAAGACTCAAGGCATAAAAACACTGTCTGACTCACCAGCAGCGTGTTAATGCTAAACCGCTATATAAACCGCTGAACACTGTCACTCGTGTTTAGCATAACATCTCCAGATCTACCAACAAAAAAAACAACCAACAACTGAATTTCAGTGTCGTGCTGATGCTCTTATGCCCCCGAGACCACCAAGTCTTCCACACCACCCATGTGTTATTATGGGTGGACGGGGGGGGAGCCGTCGCTAGGCTAAGTTAGAGGAGGGGGAGCCGCTGTCGACACGGTGCGCGACCCACACGCGTAGCGAGGGGCCTTATGCGGCCTGACGTGGAAATTATGTTTGCATTTCCATTTTTTCAGGAGTGCTACCGGTCGTCAGGGAACTCGCCCTGACAGTTCCTAACCACCGGGCAATCCCTCCCTCCCTCCCCCACCCCTCTCCTGCTCTCTGGTCGCGGGACAGATGCTAGCCTGCTAGTCCTCGTGGCTCTGCTGGCACGGGTGACAGATGCCAGGGCCAGCGTGGGCCCCTGTTTGAACGTTGCTGACGCCCGGCCGCCTCTGGTCCAACGGCTGACCTTTACGCCGAGCACTCGGGCCAGATAAAGAACATCTGGGATGCTTGCATCCATAAAAAAAACAGAAAAAAAACTCAGCATGAGAAAAAAGTTAGTCTGATGATGGGGATGTGAAACTGTCTAATTATTTTTCTAAACAAATTAACATTATAATTAAACGGCAGGGCAAATTTCATCCATAGAACCTAACCTGCAATTTCTGCCATTTTGTAATTCACAAAATCAATAGTCAATACAGCAAGTAAAAAAAACACCATTTTATTTTATGATTTCAGATGTGATTATGTATATCAACTGAATTATTTTTATCAACTCTTTATGACTTTTTCACAGTTCATGCCTACTGACAGCAAATCACTTCTTTTTTTTCTTTTTTTTACAGCAAATCCCTTTTGTTTTTATATCCCTTCTCTTTGCCTGTAGCTGTTAAGACCCCGCCATTTTTCAAGGGCCTTGAGGCGACACCCGTGCCACCTTTATGTGTAACCACGGCAATCCCCCTCAGTTGTTATTTTTCTTTTTTTACTCTCAGTTCTCCCCAATAACCTCTCATTTGTCTTTTGTGTTTTCCCCAGCTAAGAATAGCTATAACGGATATATCAAATCAAGTAAGTTTTTTTTTTTCCCATTCTCATTCTCCCAATCTCATGTGTTTCCCACCCTCGTCATCTGTCTGTTGTGTGTCCCCTCTCCCTGTCTCATCCTCCATAATGTCCCTGTGTTGCTTCTCGCTGCACTACTAACCGTAATGTACCCACCTTGTACATTACAAAGTCTTTAGTCGTCTATTTTTTTACGGTTTTAAAAGTGTTTGTTCTGGGGTTTTTTATGCTAGGTTTGAGTATCGGCTTTCACCAGTAGGTGGTGCTACTGGGCCTCTGGTTAATATTAGCAGTCCAGTTTTTTTTAGCTGTGGCCAGAAAAACACACACATGATTCAACAGGAAACACACTCACAACATGCCACGAACTCGTAGTATGTCACAAAATAAAATAGATAATTAAATCATTTTTGGTAATTAGTCAGAAAGGTGCTGATAAACACAGATTCACAGGGTTCCTATGTGTTATTTCTATTCTTTTATTTTAAATTAATTAGAATATTTCCTCGCAGTTGGACGGGTGGACGTTGGAAGCCACCCGCTCCAACATGGCGGTGTGCGGTATAGGCCAGAGACTGTGCCACAGCGCATTGCCCTGCAGTAGGGCTGTGTATGTTTGACGTGGGCCAGATGAACACTGAAGCTCCAGAGGAAGAGAAGATAATCTGCTAGACAGCTGACCGCAAACATAATCATCATCTGCTCCATACTCTGCTTTAAACCTAATATATCTAACTATATATAACTGAATCGCTGTTTGCCTTTTACTTGATAAAATTAATATTACCTAATAAATTAATATTAGACAGAGAATACTAAAGTCATTGCTGTTGGAAGAAAATAATACAAAAAAAGGAGCTATTTCAATGTTGAATATTTGCATAGATATTCCAAGTGTAATAATGATTTTATTATTGTCACTTCCTTGTTCTTGTGGCTAACAATTACCAGAACACCTGAAAGCATGTTTATTAATTCATGTTTATCATGAATACCAAAGTAAATGTCAACTCCAACTTTTCATTAGAGACTACGGCAAGTGGTTAAGTGGTGTTAAATAAATATGAGGACTTTTAATTATTCAACTATTAGCATTCTTGTGCCATAAAGAATTACCACACCCAGGCCACTGAATGCGCGCGAAAAATATGTTAGCCGACAAAAGATATTCCATTAACATAATATAATAATATATATGCCATTTGGTGGACGCTTTTAACCAAAGCGGCATACGATAATGAGTGCATACGTAGCATGGGTGGCAATCAAACCCATAACCCCTGGCAGTGTTAATGCCCTGCTCTGCTACACGGGACCGAACGGGTCCTGATTCGCTTCGAATCAGATCTGAATCTAATTCAAAAAAATAGTATTAAATAAAAAGTACTAAAATAAAATTAAGAAAGGTACGCCACAGATTCTGACTCTTGGAACTCTTCTTCATCTAGCAGTGCAGGATGAGCCTCTAATCAAACGATCGGCCAATCACTGCCAGTCCGCTAAACTCAACCACCACCACCACACCTCCCCACCCAACACCACCATCACCGCCTCCTCCTCCTCCTCCTCCACCACCACCACCCATCCCCCAGAGACCTGCAGGGCGGGTGGGGTAGTAGCAGCAGCAGCAGCAACCAGGGGCCCCGTCCCGCTGGTGAACAACCGTAAGGGGAGCCTTCTGTCCCCCAGCGGGTCCTCCACGCTCAGCCTGAGTCTGGGGGGCGCCAGGGAGCTGGGGCGGGTGGCAGGGTGCGCCGTGGCGGCATCAGAGGAGGCCAGCAGGCTTCTGAGGGCGCGCAGCCTGCCCGTCAAATACAGATACCAACCGAGTCACTCCAATAACGCCACACTCAGTCACTGTAAGGAGACCAACATCCACGCACACACACGTATGTGTGTGTGCGTGCGTGCGTGTGTGCAGCGTGAGGCCTGAGCCCGACAGCACGGCTAACACATGTGCGGTGTGACGGCTGGAGTGGTTGCATGTGTAACATTCCTCACTAATGACCCGGTGTGTGCAGCTGTCAGCTGGCGGACATTAAATATTGAACACGGACCGGGCGAGAGAGATGTGAAGGACCTTTGTGTGTGTGTGTGTGTGTGTGTGTGTGTGTGTGTGTGTGTGTGTGTGTTAGAGCATCTCCTCCGACTTGACGACACTGGAACCACCCCCCACCACCACCACCCCTACACACACATACACACACCCACCCACACCACCACCCCCAGTGCTTGGAACAGTCTTCCATTAGGGTGTCACACGTAGACATGCTTGCCTTGCGGTGCTTGAAGTTGTGTGTTCTCCACCCGTGGATGGGGTCTTTGGAGATGCTATTAATTTTAATGCAGGGCCACTTTTAAAGTTCTTTGTACAAAGAGACACGTTCTGTGTTTGCGGCGCTGACAGTATAAATCATTGTGTAAAACAAAAAAAATTATATATATATATATATATCACAAACACGACGGGCACAAAGTAACGAGTGATATGAATCTAAAAGGCGACGTGTGAGAAGAATGTCCTCTTTTTTTGTGTGGGGTGTAGTTTTGATACCCCATCCCTGCATTGATATCGGTCCAGTTAGTTATCCATTAGTTAGTTATCAGTTAGTTAAATTAGTCAGTTAAATTATTAGTAAAGCCAGATAGTTACCCCAAACCACATGCACAGCCACTTTAAAATAAATTATTAGTTGCTAAAGAAAGGAATGTTAACTTTAATCCATAGTTAATAATAATAAATTACACAAAACAGCAACAAACTAGACCTTGTCAATGCATATAGGGCATGTCTTTCGTTCATGGCATCACTACAGCATGTTTGTCTCACCGTGCACACTCTAAACTGCGTGCACGCTAAACTGCACCCCTGCATCTTGTCACCATACTGTTTCACACAGCCTCCTCTCCCCGTCTCTCACACCTGTACCCTCTGCTCCCTCTAACATGCTAAGTGTTCGCCGCCGATATCTGTTGTTGTCGTCACACTTTCTTACCACTCTCTTTGTTTTCGGTCGTTTTTGTTTTTACCCTCCCATCTTCTGCGAACGGACAACGCGCTCGCTCGCAGTCGAGGAGGAGCAGACGGCGCTGTCGCCCAAGAAGAAGCAGCGGAACGGCGGCGTGAGGAGCTCGCCCAACTGCTCGCCGAAGATCATGAGGTGAGTCATGTGACCCGCAGACGCGCAAAACCGTGTGATCCTCCCCCATTGTACTTCACATTTAAACACAAAGCTATTGTGCATTGCGTTTCGATATTCACATTAATAAAAAAAAGAATGACAATAAATTCAACTTATAATGGGGGACCAAATGTCGAAGCGCTACATGTAAGAACGTTAACGTTCCGACGTTAGACAGGAACTCGTCACGACGACGACTCTTTTTAGTTGGAGTACTTTTAGTCAGGAGGACACGGATGAGGAACGTCGGACTCCACAAGAGTCCTCTCTGCTCTGCCCAGGTTCCTAAAGTGGAGGCCCCTCTACTCCATGCGCGCCTCACACAAGACTTGCAGCTCCTTAAACCGCCCTGGCACTAATGACAGCCGCAGCCAATCAGGGCGCTGCCTGCAGGACAGAATAGCCCAGGGCTACTCGACTATTGCAGGGGCTTACCGCTAGCTCTCCTCAGGCACGTTGGGCTGCAGATCATATGAGCCGCCGGAATCAAAAGTGAATCCAAAATGGTACCTTGCTTTTATCTTGTCCCGGGGAATTACACAGTCGCTTATTGATTTTGACAGGAGATAGCGCGGTTGCTGGGCATGAACTCATTACGGAAACGCTAACGATACGAGGCGTTGTTATTAAGGGTCATGAAGGCGAGGCGAAGGGGGCAGAGTGCTGCGCCACACAGAACACAATGCATATGAATATGTGCACGGATCTCAGATGTGCACCGGAATTGAACTTCATATTTACACTGCTCATGGGGGCAAGGGCGATTTTGTTATTCAGGAACAAAATGTACAGAGCATCTTGCTATGTTGTGTATGGTGGACATGGACATGGTGGTAAATAGTGTATGGACACTAAGGTCGAACACGTCATGGAAAGCAACAAACCAATCACTGTTATTAGCAGGTGATGTGACGTAGCTTGATGGCAAGAGACTTTACTTTGGCTGACGTTACACAACATTATGCCAGAAAGATGTATTGCAGTAACTAGTGTCTCGGGTTACTGTTTAGCACAATATATATCCTTTCCAAGTACAATATTTATTTTTCATGTCTAGCCACTTTCATTTTCTAGGGTGAATAGATCCTTCTTTTTATTCATTTAAAACAGGGTATTATATGACTTGCTCCAGGTAGTTTCCTTCTTTGTGTGTATAGCAACAAATTAATGTGTTTTTTTCTGTATTTGAGCATATTAGCCTTCAACTACATGATCAAATCCACAACAAAAACAACCATCACGATCATCAACATTGTCATTTGGACATGCATATGCTAATATGTACATGTGTGTCTGTGTATTATTTTGTATAGTACAGTCAAACGGCTATCTTTTGCTGTGCTATATTTCAAGTGCATTCCCCACTCAGTAGAGGGGAGATATTCTTTAGCCTAAGGGATACTTAATCGCTACAAGCAGAAAAAGAAAAGGAAGGGAAAAAAAACATCTGGGTGTATTCTCTATCAAATGTGTTTTTACAGAACCGTGGGCCTCCAGGCCTTAGTAAATAAGTAATGATCAACAGATTGACTGTGGGCTTCTGAGAAGCAAGCTCTTGTCAGCCTCTGGGAGGCGGGAGGAGAACTTTGAACACTTACATCGCCTGCTGCAGTGTTGGAAGTATAAACTTTATGATGTAAACAGCAGTTTTAAAGTGCAAACGGTACGGTGTAAACACGTTAAAGTGTAAACAGCAGTGTTGGAGTGTAAACTTTACGGTGTACACATGTTACAAGTGTAAACATGTTACAGTGTAAAGATATTAAAGTGTATACTTTACGTGTAAACAACAGTGTTGGAGTGTAAACTCTACGGTGTAAATAGCAGTGTTTGAAGTGTAAACTCTACGGTGTAAATAGCAGTGTTTGAAGTGTAAACTCTACGGTGTAAATAGCAGTGTTTCGCTTTTCTATGTACTCAAAGACACGGATAAATAGAAGTCAAAATAGTATCATAAAGTCATAGTAAAAAAAGCTACTCATTGACTATTAAAGTCATGAAATAATGGAAGCGTGACGGTCTTAAGAATACTACCCATAGTTATAATAGCAAGTTAATAGCAATCCTATAAAAAACTAATTCACATTATTATTTCTCTTCATAGAATCATCATTCTTACATATTCCTTCTAGAAGTCCAACCCACACCACTACAAACAGCAACTCAAACATTTTGTGAATCTGTTGAATATGCGATACTACTGCGATCGGTTATGGGACATGTTTAATTAAGCAAAAGTCACAAGGCATTTGCCCGCATGCAACCGCAAGGTGACACCGACGTCACGTCGGGTACGATATCGTCAAGGCGACCGGCGGCGTGGAACAGTGACGGGCCGTCACGGTTGACAGTTTGTGAGAGATAGCTATCTTGGCAGAGCTCTGCCTCGCTAGTTATCATCCAGGGTGGACATATTGATGTGACAAGTGGTCCGCTGAGTGAGCGCTATAACATTTGACGTACGATGAAATATTTAGCTGAAGTGTAAAGGAAAAAATAACTAAATGATTTCACTCTTAAAAACCAAAATGTGATTACACTCGTCAACAAAATATTGCATTTCCACCCTTAATGGCAAATCACTCGTCAACAAAATATTGCATTTCCACCCTTAATGGCAATTAGTCTTTGAAGTATTTCCATTGACATATTTTGTTCACCAAATGTGTAGTCAATTCGTTGTGTAATGATGCAGTGTACCTGTCTACAGATATAACTGGCATGATAGAAGTTTGAAGATTGTGAAGATCGACAACAATAAGATTTATATCTGAAAGAAATTGAATGAAATAATCCTACTTCATAGGAGTATTACAATATATTGTTTATAAGCTGCACTATTAGTCAAAATACTCCTTTGCTACATGTTCATAGTAGTTTAAAATCATCTTCAACCCCCTAATATTACAAATCAAAATCTTAACCCCTTGAATATCGTAGCGCCATTACATGACGATGCAGCTGAGTCAGTATATATATAACAGTATTCAATACCAGTGTTTGCATGTTGAAAAAGGGGAACAGAATTCCCAATACGAATTCAGGATTTCAAATGACTGGAGCCTGAGAGCGAGACACACCTCCACAAACCACTCCCACATCCCTGACAGGACGCCGTGGCCTCACCTGAGGGTACGCGCCTAAAGCTGAACTTTTTTGGCATGGCTCTCGCGGACCCTAAAGGGATGGTAGCTTCAGCTGACACCGTCATGCATACTTAACACGTTTCTTAAGGTTGCATTCTTCTGGAATACCCACATGGATTAGAGAAGCGCTCCTCTTACGGAAGGAAAGATATGAACTATTTAAGAGTTGGGCTGGGGGCGGGGCGGACATGGGAGGTTGTTGTCTGTGTGTTCACAAGAGATTATCTTCAAATCTGTCTGACAAAGTCAATTTGGTGACATGGGGAAATGTAGCCTAGCAGCATAAGGTACACTAGATCTGCTGGCCTGGTAGCACGGTAAACATGCACGTAAGCCTGCATATTTTATATGTTTTATATTTTATATGCTTCTTAACGAATATTCCAAGTCAATAACAAAGTGCATCATACCATTAATTGAAGTGCATTTACAGTATGCACAATGCAACATTCACAATTCTCAGGTCTGAAGCTATTACCTTTTTTCTATCTTGTATATGCTTCCCTGAAAACATCTGAGCATTTCATCTCCGGTTGAATCGACATAATCCTTCGTTGAAAGATATCTCCTCTAGCGACCGCAAAACCACGAAAACCACAAGTCCCTCTTGTCGAGAGACCACTGTGTAAGCGGTCAGTGTTGGATGGGATTACACTCAGAGAAGCCCTTCGCCTGAAACATAATCATTTGCGCAGGTCTGGATGGTGCTGCTAAAACATTAATGGCCTTTACTTTGAAAAG
>OOFB01024755.1:25991-38584 GCA_900323305.1 Trachyrincus murrayi
AAATGGAGTTGAGGTGATTTCACTCGGCACATGTGAAGAGTGGGTTTAGTTTTAGGGTTTGGTTTTCAGATGTCTAAAAGATGTAGCTGAAACGTCGCTAAAAATACGTAGCTGAGAAGACATATAATAGACGTCTCTAAAAAGACGTCTCTAAAAAGACGTCTCTAAAAATACGTTGCTAAAAAGACGTCAAATATAGACGCCTAAAAGATGTCAAAATATAGACGTCTTTTTTTTTATTCAACCTTTACCTGGCAAGTCATTAAGAACTAATTATTATTTACAATGGCGGCCTGGCAGCCTATTTAGAGAAGGGGGTAGGGGCTAAAAAGAAATGTCAAATGTTAAAAGACAGCAGCACACATCCAAACATTTCCAACACACCCACTACTTACATACAACCACAATAAGCATGACGTAAATGGCATACAGTCTAGCACACAAGCATCGGGCCTAGCTAGCAAACAGCAGCATCAGGCAGAACAACAGCAGAACAAGAGTAGCATACACCTGAGTAAGACAAACAGGCAGGCAAAACAGCAGCATCAGGCAGCACAAGAGTAGCATACACCAGCAGTAAGACAAACAGGCAGGCAAAACAGCAGCATCAGGCAGCACAAGAGTAGCATACACCAGCAGTAAGACAAACAGGCAGGCAAAACAGCAGAACAAGAGTAGCATACACCAGCAGTAAGACAAACAGGCAGGCAAAACAGCCGCAGCAAGAACATGCATGAGACAACAGTAAGCGTCTTAAATACATACAAATATAGACGTCTAAAAGACTTTGGAATATAGACGTCTAAAAGACGTCAAAATATAGATGTTTAAAAGATGTCCAAATATTGACATCTAATAGACGTCATTGAACGTCCCTAGACATCCCTGTTAAAAAGACCTAGTTTTAGGGTTTGGTTATAGGGTTTTGGGTTAGGATTTAGGGTTTTGTTTAGGGTTTGTTTTTTGGTTTGGGTTAGGTTTTGGTTTTAGGGTTAGGTTTTAGGGTTGGGGTTTGTTCCCAGGAAAATCAGTTAAACTTATCAGAATGTCGCTTGTCTTCCCCAATGTTATATATTCTATAACAGTAGGAAAGACAAGTGTTAACTGACAAATCATATTTTATAAAACACTCTGGCTAGAGCATGCTACTGCGGGCAGATGGTCGGGAGGGAACGAGAGAGGAAATAGTTGATTAGCTATTGCAGAACAGATGATGGGAGAGATTGCAGATTTGGCATACCTGTCGTATCGCTTTGTAAGAGGACAGAGCTGACTGTTCATTTTAACACTATGTCTCTATGAATACATTTTCCGCTTGATTACGATTCTTGGTAGGGACAATTCACAGGTTTCTTGACATTAGTGGGGACATGTCCCTAGTGTCCCTACTAAAAAAACCAACTATGCCTATGTGGATAGCTTTGAAATTGAGATGATCATCTTTCTCATGTGTTTCCTCTTTGGCTCTTTCCTCAGGAAAGACATGGTTTACAGATGAGCCAGAGACCCGAGGAGCGTGCACGTGAAGCTCGGGCATGCTCTGTCCGTCAACCAATCCAAATCCGCGAGCAGCTTGATCCCGCCCATCCGAGAAGTCGAAGACGAAAAGCTTAAAGGTCACATCCCTTCCTTGCTTAGATACCGCCACTAAACCCCCCCCCACCCCCCCGACGACGGCCATATTAGGTGTTGGAAAAGAATGACGAAAAACAAAACATGAATGAAATATTTTCTTGCAGGCAAACATCGATCCGATTGTTGCTGACGTTGTGAAGTAGCACACACACAAAACCCGAGCGACGTTTAAAAGGTTTACCCCTTGTTGTTGTATGATACGCTAACGAAAGAACACGACAATAGGTGCAATTATCTATTGAAGACAATCATAGTGAAAAGTCACAATCATTCGCTCATTGTTTACTTCAGACTCGGCCTCGGATGTTGCGGCTTATTCCGTTCTTTCTCCATTTTGAAAAATGCGTGAGAGGGTGAGAATCCCAGCACGAGGAAACCTACCGCCGTTCGCAAGAAGTGATAGTTTACGTTAATAGCTCAAGCTTTGCAAACATAAATGTTGCCTTTTTAGCCGTTAATAAACAACTACTTAACATGTTTTACTCAGTGTTGCAGAGCTATTCTGTAAAGTTTGTTAAAATGTGTATTTCATATCTAACTGCTATCCCACCACTACGGTATTGTTTGGTAACGGTTTGGTAACGACTTGGAGCTGCTTGACATTTGTGATGGCCAATATCCTCGACCAAATATAGGAGCACGGCCTCTGGCCTTATCTGTTTTCATTTACTTTTTCACATCTTTTTTTGGGCTGAAGTGTCCAAAGCAACAAGCATTTGGGCTATTTTGGCTAATTCCTACAAAGCCTTTGGATATTTGCAAAGGTTTTCACTTCAATTATCATCAATACCTTTTCAATGAACCAAATATGATAGAGCTGTTTTAAAGGAGATACGATTCAAAACATGTTTGTTTTGCTAATAGTGGAGCCAGTAATCAATCTAGACATTATGGACAACCATGAAAATGCTCCAAAAAGTCTCATATCACTCAGTGAATGTGAGTTAGTGATGCAATATCAATATCAAAGCCACGTATCGCATGAAGTGGGCATTTACGAGTCCTCCTTTGGCTAAAAGCACTGCCTGACATTGAATATAATATATGCATATAATATATGCATACACATATGTACCACCTGAAAATCCACAAATGTCCTACTCAAAGATTGAAATGCTTTTTCTGTAGACGCTCCAAAAACAGCTCAATCATAAGCCACAATTTTGGCTATTTCTCACATTCGCCTCTTTTACTTAATATCAGTGGAAATAAAAAGACAGTTGACAGTTTTGATTAAGAGGCCAGTCACAATTCATCATAGGGTGTCTTTTTTTACCAAACAACTTGTGCATCTGCTAGGAACTTGATATTTATGTTTAGGCTTTCAAGCATATGAGAACAGAATGTTTCGCCAAGAGCAATTTTTAATCAAAATGCTTAGCCAAGGTACCATTATTATTATTCAGGAAGCTTAGCCAAGAGTAGGCATTAATCATGGCTTTCTTCCATTCCACTCCGTTGACACAACAGTCAATTTACAGTCACTTAACCAGGCAAGAGCTGGGGCCTGAGAGGAACGCAACACACACCAACACTGCAAAAGATACTCATTCACAGACACTGGCTCGCTTAGTATGAGTCGGGTTGAAGGAAGCAAGTGAGGAAAGGAGGAAAAGAACAAGCGGACATGTTTGTCAGTGATGTTCCAGGCAGTGCAGAAGCCAAAGGAGGGCTCCAGGAGAGACCCACTGTTTTGCGAAAGGAGGCTTGTAGGAAATATAGCTTCACGTACAACTCAACACAGCTTCTCTCTTTACTTTCCACCTCGACAGCTAGCAAGCGGGCTTACTTTCAAACTGTGCTCATGAAATTATTTTCATTTGTAAAAAAACAAAACACAAAAACTAAATGGAGTCCAGCTGATTGTGATATCCCTGAAGCTGTGTTAAAATGAGTCTTAAAGCTATTTCAAACCTATGGTGATTCACATTGGAAGAGCTAACGGCGATTCTGGTTTGATGATATGTGTGTCTGCTCTAAAGCAGTCTATATAAAGCTTTATGTAAAAAAACATATTTTCAGTGTATACTTGCTTGACAGATAGCATCTGTGGGGGTGAAAGGCATCACATTGCCGTCTTTTTGCATTCTTTTTTCTTTTTAGCACATTGACTTGTGGACACAATGAGAGTGCTAAGCAAATATTTCTGACTATGTCATACTACCCAATAATAATGATTATAGTATATTGTCTTGTACAAAATAGGTTTGTAAATAACTTGTACATGATTTCATTTTGTATTTTCACAAATTAAAAAATGATGTATTGTGTTTTGTGTCCTGTTTATAAATGTATAAACTCAGTGTAAGGCAACGTCGTCATCATTCCATCCAAACGCATTAACTGATTCGTCGATTAGTTGATCAAAAGAAAATGAGTCGAAAATGAGTATCACTTTGATTACTAATCATTTACGTCACTCATCAAGTAAGAATACCTAAAACATTTGCTGCAAATGATAAATCTGGTTGCTCTGTTTAATTTCATTCTAAAATGGACATTTCTACGTTGTCAGACAAAGCCAGCAGATTGGTAACACTGGGAACTTGAGGATCATTTAGCCAACTCGTATTTACTGTTGACATTTCATAGACTAAATGATTATATACAAAAATCCATACATTACAAATCGACAATGAAATTAATCGGCGTTCTACTTCCCACATTAGTTTACAGTCCAGAGAGAGAGAGGCTATATATAAAGCCACATTCTCTTCTGTTGACACCGGGCGACTTGCTAGACAAATCATGTGACACAGGACACACTCTCGCCGTAGCACCCTCTGGATAACACAGCTGATGGAAACACTCTCCACATTCTCACCTTGTAGGGGGGTCGGCAGAAGCCCATCATGCGTCTTATTAACGATTTTACACGCCACACCGCGGCGGGAGACCGCCAGCATGCCAATAATATTTACTGTCTGACGCTCTCGCCACTCACACTTCACACGACAGGCAGGCAGGCCTGCCTGTCGTGTGAAGCCCCCCCGAGGGGGGGCCTCGCCTCACCCTCTCCATACTAAACAAACAAACACACACACACCGTGACAACATGTAGTATCGATCACAAAGCAGTTAGATCTTCAAACCTTACTCTTCTTTACTGTCTACATCTAGTTAATAGCAAAATGGGTTGGAGTGTGTGTGTGTGTGTGTGTGTGTGTATGTATGTGTGTGTGTGTGGGGGGGGGGGGTGTAACACCATCACATGGTCATGATATGCAAGCAGTGTTTCCACTTCAGGCTTAGAAATGTTGTCTGCTGTATGCGCGCACACAGATAAAAGGAACAGACAGCAAAGTTGAAGCTGTGTTCGTCACCGATCAGTGATCAGGGGAGAAGCTGTGGACTAATGTGTGTGTGTGTGTGTGCTTCTTCTCACACACCACCAACAACAACAACAACACAAACATACCCCCGCCCCCCCCCATTTCCTTCCCTTTCCCCTTCCCCGTCCTAATCGTTTCCATGACAATGCAGCCTTCCAAGTGCATCAATAGCAGCCTGGATAAACACTGGTCTTTTTTTCGTTCTTTTTCTTTTTTCAAAACAAGGGGTGGAGTGGGAGGAGGGGGGGGGGGGGGGGGGGTCATTACGGCAGCTTGTCAAATCAATGTTGAGAGTGTCCCAGCTGATTAAGACGTCTACCCTCAGTCCTGACACAGTGTCAATACTGGCTGGCCTGTGGCAGCGCACTCCCATGATTGGACAGAAACGCCTATCAGTCAGACAGCTGAGCTGGACTAATGATTCCCTGTGCTGCCTATTAGAAGGACATGACAATTTAATCCTGTGGGCCAGGCAGGAGAAAAGTGACCTTGGTGCTTTGTATTGAGGCTGAGGTAAATTGACAGCAGCAGATAAATCTTTACCTTGGGCTATTAACAGAATTAAAGAGCAACAACAAAGACTGTGACTTGTCTCTTTTGTTTTGTATTTGTTATGTTGTGTGTATTTTTATACACTACATATATTTATATGTATAGATTTTCATTTCACTTCATTATTTGTTTCACTGTTAAACGTGGCCCTGCTGTGCGTGTTTGTATGTAAACTGTCTCTCTATATACTATGTTATATATTCAGTGTATGCTGTGTGAACTTCTGGGCGTTCAGATGTTCCAAGTCATCCCAGCGCGGCCCCAGGGCAAGGTATATCGCCTTGGACATCTATCTTAGGGCTACGAGAGCATGGGCTTGGAGAGAGGCCATGTGTTTACACAGATGTTTGATGCTTTTAAAAACACAGATCGTCTGTGCCAGGGTGCCCTGCCATCTTTAGTGCCAAGGGCCGCATGCATATTGCATTAGTTTACCCTTTGATACGCGGAGCAGCGCGAGGGCAGCAGGGCTGCAGAAACGCATGCTGCGGTTTTTAAAAAACAAAGACGAGCTGTGAGTTTTCCCTGGTTTAAAAAACAATATTTTCTTACACCTTTCTGTTTATTTCTATCTCTTTTTTGGGCTGATCTTTCAAGAGGCCATGACCTGAAAACATTTTAACATTTAATAATAAAAATTGATAAAAAAACAAAAACGAAAACATGGTCAGAATACTATAAATACAACTTAAATCAAACATGAAATGCCTTTCAAAATCATTGAAAGGTAAAGACATTATATCTATAAACCTGTAAGACCTACTGAATACAAGTCCTAACCTGCCTACGTAACTTTCTGAAGCTGACATTGGCAGCAGTGAGTCTCACACACAATGACAATTACTGGGGCTGAAACCACTTTCGCCCCTCAATATTATCTCTCTTTTCTACCAATAAAATGATGAAATGGATACAAATCAGCATGGTGTCGAGGTTCTAAGGGAAGACCCTGTGCTCCCAGAAGGCGATCTGCCTGTAAGGCATGATCTCTACACGACCTGCTCTGTTCTCTGTAAAGGTCAACATTTTCTTTTCTCTTGTTTCATCCCCCCATACATGCATAAATCAAAGCTCCTAGCTATTTCAATATTCCAGGTCCAAAATTCCCATGAACAGAAAATAAAAACAAAACTATATATATATAATTTAAAAAACAAATGTTTTTAAAGAAGCCAAAGGTTACATTTTAAGACGTCACTGCTTGATGTTGCTAGCGCTGACTAGCTCTATTGCTAATCGCTTTAACAACATGAATAATTCTGGTTTCTTCAACACTGTGAGATAAAGTGCTACTATTGACATTATTTCAACACGTTCAGTTTAAATATATATTTAATTTTTTAAAGAAGCTAACGGTTACATTTCAAGGCATCATTGCTTGATGTTGCCAGCTAGAGAGCTCTATTGCTAATCACTTGAACAACATATTTATAATTCTGGATTCATCAACACTATAGATAAGTGCTACTGTCGAAGTTCAGTTTATTTTACTTCTGAGCCCAGGAATTAGCCGCTAACTGCTCACAGATGGCAGTACTGCAGCCAGAGCACGACTACCACTACTCAGGGCAGAGAGTTGTAAACATGATTTATAATTTGCGAGATATTATTTACAGTGATTCATGTTTCTTGTCAGTCGCACATCGGAGGTTAATAGAAATGCCAGCATGCTTGCTGATTTACTTAGTAAAATGTTCATCCCAAGGTTCGGCTTGAGAAGATTGGAGTCGGGGAGAGTTACAGGAATCATGCATTATGTAGAGGAAGCCTCACGACCTTCAGCCGTGGCAGAGCTCCGCTTTATATATTACAGCGCTGGCTTGACCCTACCAAGGCCACAAAGACCACTTGATATATTTAACCACTATCGCCGTTAAACTACTCACATCCTTTATGAGCTGAAGCAATTTTTATACAGCCAGTAACATGAAAGCCATATAATTTTGATTAAAAGTGTTTTATTTTTTTTTATTTACTGTGGCCAATGTTTCAGCAAAATTGAATTCGTAAGAAAACGCAAAACTAAATCGGCAAATACGCACACGGTGTTGACATTTGAATTGTATGACAAATATTACCCTGTGTGTGGTGGGAATATATACATACGAAATACCGTAAAGTGAGCCGTGCTGGATTGTATATATGTACAATTGTAAATAAATAAATATATATATATATATATATATATGTCTGTATATATATATAAATATATATAAATATATATATATACATATATACAGATATATATAAATATATATATATAAATATATATATAAATATATAAATATATATATAAAAATATATATATAAATATATATAAATATATAAATATATATATATATATATATATATATATATATATATATTCATATAATCCTTTTGCTGCTTTAGAGTGCCAGGTGAATTTTGACGTAATAGCTTTTTGAATTATATGAGGCATTAATTGCCACATTATCGACTGGAGCTTTCAGCTCTTTTGGCCATGCAGTCCATCCTGCCTTCCAAGGAGCACTGGCAGCCTAACCTGAAGTCGACTGACAAGCTAATTATAGCATCCTCCCTCTCCCGTGATAAATGTCACTAATCTGAAACTAGCCCCCCGAAATAAGAGTCCTTCCTTCGCTCCAACACAAACCACGTCTCCCGCCAGTGTCTTGAGAGTGAGACGAATACTTCATTCTCCTCTCTCCATTTCCTCCTGAATTAAGTTATCTCACAAAAACCCTCTGAGTCATAAATCACAAAAATAAAAGCCCCAGCCTAAACAGACAGACACACACACACACACACACACCACCAAATATATTTCATTTACTTGCCACTGTTCATTACATTTCTTGTGCGAACAAGAGGGCCAAAAAAAACATGTCCTCTTCGACGGTATCGGATAATATTTCAGGTTTCTGGGTTGTTGTTTCGTTTTTTTCACATGACAACTTAGGCAGTTCTGTGTGGAATCCAGGGGGTTGAGAATAACAATCTTAAAAGCACGCATTTTCCCAGAAAGGTGCTTAAAAGTCAATCCTTATTCTTAATATTATCATTAGTGTTATTATTATTATTATTATCGTCTGTATTTCTCTGCCCATGACTTCCTCAGTCTCTTAATGACGCTGTTTACATATCCCTGTTTCACCTAGGACACATCCTGACAGCAACGAGAGCTGACAGCTACCAAACTTGGTATGTCCCAAAGCCATCTTTACTGGCAGGGTGTGCTCGTCAACTCCGCCCACCTCAGCACCGCTGTCTCAATGCTCGTGTGACACATGTCAGAAACTTTTAAATGTCTGCTCTTTTTTGGCACACCGCCTCTGCAACCCAACTAGGGGAGGAGAAGCACACAAAACACCACAACAACAACAACAAGAAGAACAACAACAACGACGCCGCCATTTTGGCTGTATTACCGTGTACAGTGACGGACTGTGTAGCGTATTGACCGTACAGGCGTTGTTCACAGCGGTGCAGGAAGCAGACGTGTACTCTTGTGTAATGTGTCATGTACGCTCGCAGGATTCAGACAGGTTACGGATCGATAGTTGTTGTTCATTTTTGACACATAAACAAAGAAACCCTTGTGACCAATATATATATATATATATATATATATATATATATAAACTATTGACATAATCCCTCCACAGCTAAATCACTCTACCATTACGAGAGAGAGAGAGAGAAAAATACACAAGCGTACACTGTAATAATTTAGACCAAAAAAGAAAAAAAGGAAAGAGAAAAAAAGGCACGGCTGGTAATTGCACATGCCTAGTGCAGTCAGCCAACGGATGTGAACTCCGACCCCCCTTTGATCAGCAGTTTTGGCAAGGCAATCCATCATGATGCTCTTACTGTCAGCGGAGGTGCCTGGCTGCAGCTGTGTGTCACTGGCTAAGGGGTGGGTGTGCTGGGGTGGTGTGGGGGTGGTGGCGTGGGTGGGTGTGGAGGTGGAGGTGGGGGGGGTGGGGGGTATGCTTAAAGGCAATCATGTCAACCTCCACGCGACTGCTCACACTCCCCCCAGATTGAAGGAGGACCTGACAGGGGCCAGCAGAGTCGGCGGAGAAAGACACTGGAGGGCCACAGTCTGTCTGATTGCTCCACGGACGCATAAAAAAAATGATGGTTGATTTCCTGATCCGCCATGCGGCGAACGAGTGGAATATTCCAGCCGAGTAACCTTAACAAATGTCGGGGAATTGTTGACGCATGAATGCACCGGTCCTGGTTGTCTGGTTAGACTGGTGTCTTTGATTTTTTCCATTTTCAAGACAAAAAAATATAGAGAGATATACACGACGATATACAAAGATAACAGTAAGGACCAAAGCTGGTGTATGTTCTACTAAAAAATACCAACATAAACGGCAGTGATCAGTGCTCCAAGGCTAGGTTATGTAAAATAGAAATAAGAATATGTCCTGGCTGTAAATCTCAAGTATTTAGCCTCAGGACAGTGTCTAGACAGCCAGATTAAGGACCCTTAAAGAGGTCACTGACTAAAGAGAAGATATGGTGGAATCATTACTGGGAAATATGTGGACTGTAAATGGAAATATAAGACTTAAGATTTAATTATCTTTGGCTTCTTTACAGATGAATTTAAGAGCGAGCCAACCGTGCACACATAAAAGATACAACAAACGCAGCAGGAATTAAAATGCATTTACATGCTAATGAATAGTGTGTGTGTGTGTGTGTGTGTGTGTGTGTGTGGGGGGGTAAACATGGTCTATATTTCTGTGTTAGATGCACACTAGCTTTGCTTTCAGTGTATGTTCAACTAGTCTGGCACACAGGATGTAGGCTGTGGGGGTAAGCCTGCCATTGGCCGACTATTTCGGCCAATGGCCGAACGAGTCCAGTTAGCTCCTCCAGAGCTAAATATAGGTAGCTCCAGGGCAAGTTGTGTTTGTCATTTTAATCAGTAAAAGTCGTATCACACAGTCGACATACGTCTTTTACTGTTTTATGTGGCGTTTTCTTTTGCGGAGATTTATCCATTTTAATGCCAGGGCTCGCCCCCTCCCCCCCCCCATGACACTATTTAGCAAGGGCACCATCGCTGCATCCAGGGCTTAGCGCCCCCCCCCCCAGACTATTGTGATTGGTTTAAAGGAATACAAACTCGTTTTTTCCCCTATCCCAGAACGATAATGGGCTCAGCCAGACCTTTCTCCAGTGCTGGCTTAAACCAAGTGTGGAGATAGGTCTGGCTATGCGAGACTAGTGTTCAACAGACCTTCAACTGACGATGCTTCAACTGATGCTTAAAAGCCTCTGTGGCTGTGAAATCTACCTGTCGGATCACGGAGGAGAGGGAGAGGCGGTCCTCCCTCACCAGGTCAACGAGGCAGGCGATGAGTGCCATTACAGCCTTCCTTCTTACCTTTCCTCCCCTGCCTACTCACCCATGATGGGGAAGGCTGATCGCAGCCATCCCAATCACTTTTTCGAAGGAGTCACCAAGTGTGTTAATGGTGGTATATGGGGGGGAGGGGTGGGTGAAAAACATGGCTGACTTCCAGACAAAGAAGGGGGGGGGTGGGGGGGTTCTGAGTGACGGGTGGGCTGACTCACGGCAGTAACATGATGTGAGAGGACGCCGTCAGCCGGGCGCAGGGATACGAAGGGAGACCACATGGTACAATAAGTGACAGAAAGCAGAGAGCAGGACAGAGATACCGGTGCCACGTGTATTAGTGGGCCGGCATATTCAACAACAAAAAAATAATCCTCTCAGTGTGAGTCTAAGTCAAGTTGAGACCGCCTCCGATGGCTTTAAAGTACACCCTGCTTCCACACACACTCACACACGCGCACGCGCACACACACACACACACACACATACACACCTCCTACTCCTACACACACACACACACATTAACACCATCATTGACACCCCTCCCTCCCTGCGTTCATCTGTGATGTGTCTGTCTCTAGACTCTGGTCTCTTGTGTTAGAAGGTTATCAGCAGGCCCGTTCTGTCAGCAAAGAAACGGTAAAAAAAAAGAAAAAAAAAGGTTTTTTTTAGGACCCCGCGGACACCCTCGGTCAATCTACATTTGCTCGCCGCGGCGGGAAGTGTGCTCATTTTCTCTGGAACGCGAGCTACTTGAGGTGATCCGAACACTGGAGTGTGAGGAGCTGTCACACCGCATGTACGTCTCCACACACACACACAGCGACCAAGACACTGGAGGAGGGGGCGGGGGGGGGATCTTTCACTTCTGATTGGCTGTGAGGACACTGGGGGAACCTATAAGACAGAGAGCGAGAGGAATGTATTGCATTCGGTTTGCCCGGGGGGGGGGGGGTCAGAATGATGGTAGACCACTCTCCAAACTTAGAAAATAATAAATGTCTTCCATTTTCTCAAAATTTTTTAAGGTCACCTTTTGATGTCAAACGCAGTCAAATTTAGAAGAATTACAAAGCAACATTTTGCAAGTAGGGGACACTTTTTAAACACCTTTTTTATTTCAGTTCTTTTTTTCCTTACTGTTGTGGCTGCTTGGCTGCAGGCCTGCCCATTGGCAGAGACGCTCCCCGCTGTGTACACTTCAGGCCAATCACAGTTCATCTGACCCCCTCTGCCAGGACCCTATAGCGGCTAGGGGAAGAGAGAGAGAGCGAGAGAGAGAGAGAGAGAGAGAGCGCCCCCAGCATGTCCGGGAGACGGAGGGACCGCTGCTATGTGCTCGGGGTAGAGATGGCGGTTGTGGAGCGGCGTGTGATGAAGTGCAGCTCGCTGTAAATATACTCCAGGGCTCCCCGCACAGCTGGCTACCCAGGTCACCGTCGGGAGAGAGATGGAGCACAGGAAAGAGAGGGGGGGGGGGGGGAGGAGGAGGAGGAGGAGGAGAGGGAGGAGGGGGGGGAGGGGGAGGAGAGGGGGGGGGGGGGGGGGGCGGGGGAAGGGGGGAGGGGGGGGGGGGGAGGGGAGGGGGGGAGGGGGGAGGAAGGGGGAGGGGGGGGGGGAGGAGGAAGGGGAGGAGGAGAGGGAGGAGGAAGGGGAGGAGGAGGAGAGGGAGGAGGACGAGAGGGAGGAGGAAGGGGAGGAGGATGAGG
>OOFB01024764.1:7364-26515 GCA_900323305.1 Trachyrincus murrayi
TCCCAAGGTCAGTCATGTAAAGAAGAGAAGAGAAGCACAGTGAGACTAGCTCGATTTGCTTGTATATAACACACACACACACACACACACACACACACACACACACACACACACACACACACACACACACACACACACACACACACACACACACACACAGTGTAGCGAGAGCATAGCGATCACACAATAGGAATAAAAAGTGCAAGAAATGTGTTAAAATTGGCAACAGTGTTTAACTTTAAACATCACATGTTTAACAACATTGTGCTTTTAAAAACAATCAAATATCTTCACAGTTAAAATGTTGCTCAGAGTATTCGGTCATTAAGAACCCAGACTGTCTACCCGCTGACAGTACATTGTATTATATCCCCTGAGGTAAAACTAGAAGTCCTGAAATGGCACATCATGCCTCACCTGAAACAAATCCTGAAATAAACAAGGGCCATGGCATGTGTTGTGTCTGTAAGTGAGTGGGTGAATACCCATGTGGCCCTTGTGTTTGTATTGACGTGTTATGGACATGGCTATAGACCTGTGTTTGTGATTGAGTAATTTAGTAGCATTGCTTGTTCTCAGTTGAAGAAACGTCCCCCATGTTTACCTGCTCTTCTTTCATGGGTTTTTCTGCAGGGGAAACACAAGCAAGTGTTTAGGGCATAAACAGTTGGAGGCAGTTTACGAGTTGACATTTGGTTTAATGCATTTGGAAAAACACAAAATGCAAAAAAAAATTTGTATTACCTCCATGACGGCATGTATCCAGTTCAGCAGTGTGTCCACGTTGCTGTAGACCCCCGGCCTTCCCTCCCTGGCGCAGCCCACCCCCCAGCTGACCACGCCGACCAGGCGCCAGTAGGAGGAGGAGGAGGAGAAGTACACCAACGGACCCCCGCTGTCGCCCTGGGACGCACACCGCGGTACAACAATATTTAGTCTTCAATGGAAAAATAGAATACGATAGCGTTGCTCGGCGGGTTTTTTGAAAAAAGAAAAGAAAAGAAGAGTATCAAGTTTGAGCCAAAACACACCGTGTTGTTTCAAGCTAACGCTAAAGACCGTTGGAAACTAGCAAGAGTACTGCAGAGTGAGCTCTCTCTGTGTGTGTGTGTGTGTGTGTGTGTGTGTGTGTGTGTGTGTGTGTGTGTGTGTGTGTATATATATATACCGTATATAATGTGTTCATATGTGGCCATTCGTTTGTTTGCTGCTTATGAACACATTTAGCTAGCGCGACACTTTGTTTAGTAGGCGACACAACGTGGGTGTTCAACGTGTAGCCTCGGTAGAGCTACACACAGTGGGCCACTAACTGCCTTTAAATCTTTTATTTTTATATATATATTTTTTTTTTACTTCTCATGCAAATCCTTTATTCTGATATATGCATTTCTAGTCTTCACTACATGCTCAGTTTAAATGTTCCTGCAGAAGAGGAGGCTGCTCAGAAGCGTTCAGTTGATAAGGGTTGACCTCGGTGATAAGGGAGCACAGACTTCCTCACATTAAATCAGTGGTGGAGGAATCACTCACACCTTTTACTGAAGTAAAAGTACTAATACCACACTGTAGAGGTGCCCTGTTACAAGTTACAAGTCCCGCATTGAAAATGTTACTTCAATAAAAATTACAAAAGTATTGGCATCAGAATATACTTAGAGTATAGAGTATATTGTTGGATTATATTTATTGATGCATTAATTGCTTTGATGTTGCAGCTGGTAAAGGTGGAGTTCATTTGAATGTATTTATATATATTGTATATATTACTTTACATACTGCTGGGTAGACCTGAATGCCTTGAGGGGATTTGCACTGGCAGGAATATAGGCCTACTTAAAAACGTTGGAGATATTTGACTTTTAAAACAGTAGTCTAGTTCGTAAGTAATCTTATGGGGTTGGAAAGAAAACATAGGCTTTGTTGAGGTTGAAATGTCAGTGGGCCACCAGTAGTCGGCGGTATTGGACCAAGAATGGCAAATCTTGCTGACAAGATAGGTATTTTCAATTGATATTATTCATGTCATTAACACATTTTAATACATCAATTATTATCGAGCTGTGCTATGCGTCTCCACAGTTCCAACCAACTGCTAAAAAATGATTGTAAACCTTTTAATTAGGCCTAATGCAGAAAAAAATGGCTACTTTTCTAACACCAAAACAACATTCATGAATTGTTTTATAAAATCGGTGCTGATGTCCTACCTGGCATGCATCTACTTTTCCCTCCAGAAACCCGGCACAGATCATCCTGGGCGTTATGGCAGAACCGTAGACTACTGGGCTGGAACACTTCTCTCTGCTTATCAAGGGGATGCTAGCCTTTTGAAGTGATGGAGAAGTCCTCCCTAAAGAGAAAGCAGATCGGTGGTTCAGGTTTGTAAATGTACTGTGTGTGTGTGTGTGTGTGTGTGTATGTATGTGTTTGTGTGTGTGTGTATGTATGCGTGTGTGTTTTCACCTTTTTCTTCAAGGTAACCCCAACCGGTCACCACCAGGGTGACTCCTGCTGTGAGACCCAGGTCTTTAGGAGGCAGACAAACAGGCCTGCAGCTGTCTAGAGGACAGAAACAGAAACATTTATTTATTTAAAAAAATAAATAGTCTTTCTGTTTTGTTGCCAAGCAATTACATTGCCGAAATGTCTGCTATCAAACAGAGACTGTTGGATGATGACTAGTTTCACAGAAATACCAATAGGGGGCAGCATGTCTACGCGTGACCCGAGTCTTTAGAACATGCCTCTACCAAATAGTGTGTGATTTGTCGGCTCCAGGTACTTCTGATGTCTAATAATGTACTGTTTGGTAATATAGCTACACATGTTCTTACCTCCCACTGCGACAGGGCTGCTGAGTCTCATCATCGCTATGTCGTAGTCGTTTCGATCGTACCTCCCATTCAAGATGATCCGGTCCACATACGACCCTCCGAGTGTCCCCATGTATGTCCTGCCTGACACCACTCTCCAGCGGCTCACTTCCTTTTTACTCCTGCAAGATGAAGGCAGAAAAACAGATGAGTCAGTCAATGAGTCTTTTTTCTTTCTTCCTCCTGGGAAGGGAGAAGCAGAGGGGATACTGACCCAGAGAAGCAGTGGGCAGCAGTGACCACCCAGCGGGGGGACACGAGCGAGCCGCCGCAGGTATGTTGCCCATTCTGCTGCAAGCTAACCTGCCACGGCCAGTCTTCGATCGCCGCGGCCACACCCCCGACAACCCGACCCTGAGAGCCCACCTGTCCACAATCTAAAACACATATCACTTTTCACATGAATCGCAATGCGTTTGCGTTTCATTTTGGCATCTCGTTTTCCATAAGGATTAACTGACTCAGGTAACAGGAAGTGGCTTTGTTGTCAACGTTTAACCGGTTGACACATTCCAAAACAGATAGCATGTCACTCAGCAACCCACACACACACACACACACACACACACACACACACACACACACACACAGTTTATTTTGTGGTTTATATGTAAGTTATTAAGTTATTTTCTCACCTGAACAGATCAGGGATATTACATGTCCAGTTTTACAGTCCTTGCTGTGGGGAAATATGTGCAGATGTTTGTTAAACACATACAAACTTACAGTTGGGTAAACGCCCACACATATTGACCTCAGTCAAGTTTTCGTTTTCACGTCATGGAAACATCATGGGAGTGTCAGTTATGCACAAGCTGAAACAAACACGTCGACACCAGGATGTGTGCCCCCCCGTTCAATAACCGTGTGTTTGAACACATTTAAAAACCCTGAGTGATAATACCATAACCATTGGCATAGGGAAAGATAAATCCACAACACACAATATGCGACTTGCGTTGCATGCTTTTATTATGCACCTGGAAGCCTTATACTGTATTGTTGAATCATTTAAATAGAATATAGCCTACAACCCTTCCCTCTTTTAATACAAGATAGGTAGCTTGTTTTTATAGGCTAGGTCCATACATACTAGTACATGTCTCTTACCGGTCAATCGTTTGCATGGGAACGGTTTTGGTCCCAGACCTGACTGCAGTAAAAGGCCCCGTCCTCATAGAAGACACTAGGGCCTGCACTGATAAAAGGTTCGTGCGAGGTCCACTGTGGTGGAAAAATAAAAAGAGGATGTTAAAACAAGTTCTTCTTTCCAAGTACACAGTGTGTTTACTTGGAGCCAAGTGAAGGCATTCGCTCACTTTGTATATCCCAGTTGTTGGCACGTCGCCACCGTATGCTCCTCGGTCCAGTCATCGCTACACACACTCCTCCAACCGGCGCCTTCGTTGTACACTTGCAGAACGCTGGACTGTGTTACCAGGCGCACTGGTACATACGCAGAAGCAACACAAGCAAAGGGTCAGGTTGGTTCGACCTTCAGGTGGAACAGCAAGGTTCGGCTGTCGGGTTCATTACCTGGAAAGGTGGCGTTCGCCGTGAAGGAGGACACACACGTGAGTTCGTCTTCCCCGTCAGTGCAATCACTTTTCCCATCGCAGGCTTTGTCTAGCGCGATGAACTTGAAGGAGCGCTTGCAGAAGTAGAAGTAGCTGTCAATCAACTGCTTGACTATAAAGGAGAGAGAGAAAGAGTCGCGTCAAAATACACCTACTGACAAGTTGGTTCAAGTCTAAATGCGGTTTGTCCAGAGGCACATATCAATGAGAGGTTTGTACATTTTTCACAAAAGCCTGGATGCAAAACCTAAACTTTGACAAAAGTACGCCACTTATGAGGAAGGATTTTGAATGATCACGACCCCGGGACATGGCCCATACTACGGTGTGTGCTTTATTGCAAGCAACGGCCTGCATGGTGTCCCAGTAGCGGACTCACTGAAGTAGCCCGCTGTGACCAGTATTCCCAGCACCACGATAACAGTCAGCACCGTCAGCACCACTCGCTTCCTCTTGGCCGCTGTGCTCCGACTGGCCGTCATCGGCTTCCTGTGTCGGCCTGGCCGCAGGACCGCTGGGAGAGACACAAGAAAAAAAACGGAAGAAAAATACAAAAGGTGATAAGGTGGACAATAAAGAAGTTAATTGACAATATTGCAGTTAGGAGAACAATGCTAAAGGGAAGGAGAACTAATTGCAAAACAAACTAAAAGGACGGTGTCAGTGACGTTGAGGAACTTAAATGGCATCATTTTGTTGCCCAACAAATTCCTAAGAAGCTGGGGGTTTTAGTTCTTCTAAATAATAGAATGCAAGTTATTAGGCTTACCTTGTTGCCTAGGATTCAGTGGTTCAGTGCTTTCTATAGGCAGCTGGGTGTCTGTCTGGAGAGATTCACAGGGATACATGAGACAAGACTGTCAGATGAACAGTATATGTATACTATTTTGTTATCTTTTGAAATCGGCAAGTTTCCAATGACGCTAGTATGACAGACTTGACAATGTAGTGACATATGTTTCTAACAAGTATCGGCCTGCTCTTATGCTGCTACAAGGGAGTGTCAAGAGGGTCTGTGTGTGCCACACCCAGGAGAGCTGGCAGCAGGACCCAACCTCAGCGCTCAGCTGAACCAAATCAACAATCAGTGTGGAAGGGCTCTACACTGCGTCCATGCTCATTAGCAGCCCTTTAAAGCAGAGTTGGCCCCGGTTCATAGATGAAATGCCTGTGTCGTCTTTTTCCCTCGTCAGCCGTCTATCAGAGGTCCCACATGGTTCCCCCGGGTTCCTCTTGTTCCCCTGTGTCTGAATAAAGCCTTCCTTTCCAGGGAATATGCATGGTGTAGCAACAGCACAGCTTTCCTTTGAATTCTGACAGCATTGGATAGCTTGTAACTGGTGGTTGATTTTGTACTGGAACATTTTTTCCCCACACAAAACAATGACTAATGATATGACAAAAAATCAATGATATGACTAAAAGTATGTGTGATCTTTGGCAGGTTGTCACGTAGGTTAACACCATTCACAACCTGCCAAACCTTTGTGGTTACTCCCTGCCTGAGAATTGAATGTACGAACAGAAATGACGTTTTTGTTATTTACTGTATACGAAGGTGTGGCGTAAGGTGTCTTATCGGGAACGAATGAGGCCAACCACGACAAGGGAGTGTACCTTGGATTCTAAATTATTATTAGACAATAATGCCCGTGTTGGTTTTACAGCGACGCAGGGAGAACTATAGGGACAGATGCTTAATCACAAAGACCCAAAGTCGATCAGCTTCAAGGAGGTTTCTGTTGGCAGTGTTTCCCACCGCTGTGATACAGAAACCTAGACAGTTACCACGCATGGAGAGATTGGTCTACTGGTTATCGTAATGAGTCTGATGAGGTTCAGGGTTTCCAAATGAACATTAGTCAAACCGATTGTGGCAGTATTCTTTTTCACACGGTCAAAGTACATATAATTTAGCAATTAACTCATCATAAAGAAATATCTAGCTGACCGGCCTCGACAGATACAGTACAGGATGTTTTGCTTAGAATGTTTTTCTGAAACAAACAATTTGACAACCTGAAATCAACCCATTCATATTCGTCATATTATATAACCCGTAGGATTTGGGATTCCAGTTAAGAATATGTCTAGCAAAATCTTTATACAATAAAAAACTTTCAACCGAAACCCAACGGACAAGTACCCATGTGATACTCTCTGCACTTGTAATGTGCTGTTTCAAGTAAACGCCCTCATTTGCATGCAGTATTATCCCGCTAGATCTCTGATAGGCACACACATACACACACACACACACACACACACACACACACATTATCCATGTTCATTAAAGCGGACACAGGACAATACAACACTATACAAATATAGCAAAGCTTGTATAGATCCTAAAAAATGTGATGGAGCAGGTTCTCTTACTCTGTGTTTGTGTGTGTTAGTGTGTGTGTGTGTGTTTGTGAGGGCTCAGCTCTGTCAGAGAGTGATGAGTACTGAGGAAAAACGAACCACCATGCTTGTATACACAGAGACAGAGTGAGAAGCACAACATTACCGGCTTACACAAAGGGGGCCTCCGCAGCCCTGAGACAGGGCTTTGTGTGGAAGCAAGGTGTGTTTCACTTGTGTCCATTAGGCCTCAAATGTATCGCTTCACGCATGCACTCAAACATAATGTGAATGTAGATGCATTTCCTATTAGAAATGTCTCAATCACATTACGATAAGGGTCAGTAAAGGACATTAACTTTTTATCTGCAAAATGATAGCGCCTGCTTGAGGACTAATGATCAGGATCATAATTCCCATGACGTCGTTCACTACTGAGTCCAAGGGCCGATTGGCACAGCGGGAGCATATTATATAAAATAGCAATGGAAGCAGACTTATAACATCTCAATCGTGCATCATGTCGTCCAGAGAAATTCCTTTTAACACTGTCTCATAAAATGACGTCCCACTATGAACATGCTGCGTGCTAAATGGCCACTGGCCAAGTATGACCACATTGAGAACGGTGACATGGCACTTGGCACATATTAATGTGTTCCTGAGGAAGTCACAAAGGGGCCCTTTGAGAAGCTGTGCTTGACATACTGAACTTGCCATTCATCTCCGGTAGGGATCTAGACTGGCTCTGACTGTCTTTACAAATCTTTACACATACACGCACATAGTCTCTTATCTCGGTTAGACACAGAACTGCTAATGTAGGAACGGTTGCAGGAAAGGCAAGCATATATATGTGTGTGCAGCAAGGCGTGGGTGTATACTCGCGCTACAAAGTCGGGTACAACTGCAGGTAACGAGAACCCTCAGTGGGGTCTATGACTCAGCGTTGCTAACCGGTAGCCTAAAACCAAAGCCATCAAATTATATAAATGAACAAGAGAATTCCAGTTGATAAGTTAATAAATTAATAACCACATAGTACACAAATTATATAATAATTAGATAATGCAATTATAGATTTAAACTACACTCCCGAGTCCATGAACATTTATATGATCCACCAATTGAACAAAAAATATCGATCATATGATTGATGGTCATATCAAAGCAAAGCACGTCACCAAAACACAAAACCTGAAAAGGCCAAATGAATCGCTGTGAAATTGGAGGCACTAACTGCAGTTGGGAACCAGTTGGTTGAGTAAATAAATTCCCACTGAGCAAACATGGGGAATACACTACCTGTTCTTACTACCTGTCAGTCAAATCTTTGAAGAAAGTGAGTAAAGAGTTGCGGTTCCACTCACCTGCATGATGCTGTCGGTAGGCCCCTAATGCTGTCGGTAGGCCCCTAATGCTGTCGGTAGGCCCCTAATGCACCTCAACGGGCACCTGAGACTCAGAATGTCCTCCTTACTGGAGGTGGAACGTCTTCCTTCCCACCTCTCTGATTTCCCCAACTTCTCAACTGTACTTGCCCCAAGCTTGCGCTCTCTCCACTCCAATTTCCAATCTCTCTCTCTCTCTCTCTCTCTCTCTCTCTGTGCCTCTCTCTCTCGCTCTGTCTCTCTCTCTGTGTAACTAAACCCTGTGTGCCGGCTGCCTAACTTGCCCTACTATGAAATCCCGGGGTTGTAATAAAGGTTTGCTGGTGCGTATCTCTGAGTGTCGCCGCTCAGTGTCTCCTCTGGGGATTGCTTTGAAGGACCCAGCCCTACACAAAACAACACAAAAGCTATTCCAAGTAACATGACACTGTCCCTCCCCCTGTCTCTCTATATCTCTCCCCCATCTCTTTCTCGCTCGCTCTCACTACCTGTATCTGCCTGCCCTCCTTTTGAGTTTCTCCTCCCACAGCCCTCCCACTCCTTAAAAACCCGGTGGACATCATCTGTACATCATTAAGTTTACCGGTGTTCCTCTGTCCCTTCATAAGGGACTGTTGCTTGTCAAGTTGTTGCCGAATACACACACACACACACAACTGCTCACTAATCCATGTATTCATGTGATGTGTTCTCTCAGACACACACACACACAACTGCTGACTCATCCATGTATTCATATGTTCTTTCAGACACACACACACATAGACCACTACCATGTAGCCCCTCTCTCACACATACACACACACACCACTGCCATTTAGCTCTCTCTCTCTCTCTCACCCTCTCTCTCTCTCTCTCTCTCTCTCTCTCTTTCTGTGTCTCTCCCTCACACGCTAAAACACACACAGCACACGAAGAACCAAAGGTCCACATGTGCTGGTGTGTGATAACTGTAGTACCTTTCCCTGAGGCTAAGGTCTGTGTGTGTGTGTGTGTGTGTGTGTGTGTGTGTCTGTGTGTGTGCGTGTGTGTCTGTGTTTAAAAAAAAATGTATACACCTGCTTTGTTTTTGTTCTGACCTTTAAGCAAATCGCTATTTGGTATTAGTTGAACCATGAGTCACACTACCGAGGGATATGATAATTCTCTGCATGCAACAACAACAGCAGACAGAAGCACCGACGTGTTTCAACGTGTGTCATAGCAGGTTAAACACAGGTGAAGTATCAGGCTAATTACAGCGAGGCTTCTTCTAACGATGCCAGTGCACCAGTATGGAGAGCACCAGTATAGACCAGACACCAGTATAGACCAGACACCAGTATAGACCAGACACCAGTACAGACCAATCTAGTGGAGGTAACTACACTACACTGCCCGTGCTAAATACATAGATTCATACACAGTAGATCGTTATATGGACCCAAAATTAATGTTGCTAAGACACCAATGGGAACAGGGTCCATAGATAGCTATGGACATTAGTCTGCCAATCTAAAGCCTTCGTATTTATTACAAAAATCCCTATAAAAATGTCAGTTTCACATACATTCAATTTATTTCGTTTTTTTTTGTTGTAATTAATATTTTTAAGTATGAACCTGGGGTAACAGTCGACCATTCTATGATAGGTCTCGAGGAAAGTGTGAGAACAAGACTGATATGGTTGCTGGTCAGAGAGAGTGAGTCTTAAACAAGAGCCGATTGTTTTTCCTGACCCGGACTAATAAAAACACTGAACCCGAACGCCACTGCCAGGTCTTCAAAGAACTGGGTCAGTGAACTTTATTTAATGATGTCAGAATACAGGTGCTACCCTTGGATCAACTCTTTCTGCTGAGCTTTATTTTTGGAGGAAGTCGAGGGAACAGCGACAGGGCTTAGAGATATGAAATCAGACGGACAGATAATACAGTAGGTACGCGCAATTGGTGACCTCTGTACCCTCTCTGTGTAAGGACAATCTCCTTTCTTAACCTTTCCCAGTTCTTTGGTATGGGACATTGTTTGGCTCCGCCACACTATACCGTGCCTGGGTCCAGACCTTTGAATCCGCCAAACTGAGTCGACTGATTCTGGTCTGGCATCGTGACATGCCAGACCAGACATGAAAAAGCGATTATCGTATGAGCGCCGTGGGGGGGACTAACAATTAGCCAATCAGTGCCACAGGCAGGACTAACGGCTCCGATTGACATTTCTTTAGAATCATTTGTAAATGTTCAACAATGATGAGAATTCGAAAACATTTGACACAAATCCTCCCAGAATAGACACAGAGTCTATATGGGAGAATTACCCGACATCTCGGAAACCTTCACTTCATGAGCTCTCTTTCGTTTGGGCTGCTGAATAATCATCTTGAATTTGATACGACCCGCTTGATTAACAAATGTATTTTATATAGAGGGCATGTCTTGGTCTCTAGTGATTGGTTAGGGAAAATCAAATCCCCCTCCCCCACGGAAATCAGTTAGAGTGGAGGTAATGTTGGAAATGGAGGGTAACGAATTGACACTTCTGTCTGATATCAGGCTACACTATAACCTTTGTAGAAGGCTTCTTTATATGATGCTTATGTTTCAAATGTACATTTAAATGTACACTCTGAAACAATACAAACAAGTGTTCTAAGTTCTATCATAAACATAACTTGGAAGAGATTAAACAGTAACTGAAACACCATAAACGTAAACCATCATGGGTTACTGCGTGTTTTCATATCAGACAGAAAACCCCAAATAGACATTTACATTGGCATAGTTTCTAACGGAAATTGACATTACACAATGTGTTGTAATACATACAAATATAGAAACTAAAGACAGCCCAATTAAACAGCTCCATCACATATTTTTTACTATTTCAGTTGCCACCGGTACTAAGAGCAGCTGTCAATTGATTTACATGTTAATTTAACAAGTTTTGTTAAGAAATAAGTTACTTACAGAATACTGAAAAAAGCCAGTTGTCCTATGAGGGTGTTTGATTTGTAAGAAAATCAATCGAAGAAGCATAAAAGAAGCACAGTGCCTCCCTTTTAGGGAACGTTAGGCAGAAGTTTAGCAGGATCAGAGTGGGGGCAAAGTTCTGGTTAACATTTTCTGCCACACCTTATTCTACGAGGAAATGTGTAGTCTATTAAATAGAAGGGCATTAACATTCAGAGACTACTCAACTATCTGCTTAAAGAATACAGATGGATTAAGGCACAGCAATCAGATGTTTCCGTCATTTCCCTCCTCACGACAAGCTTCCTCCACGTCTTACCTGTTGTTAGTGCACTTGTTAATCAGTCCCGGTGTGATGGAAGCCTGAGGATTTGTCTGAAAAGAGAGGTCTTCTGAAACCTTTTGGATGTAGATCTTTGAGATCAGATTGCACCTGTAAACCCTAGAGCCTATATCCTTAGTAATAGTAGTAGTAATAGTAATCTATGGAAAAGGGCATTCTCTGTCCTGCCTCATCACAACCCTCTACGTCCCACTCGCATTTCGATGCAAAAGCAAACTGTGATTAAAGTCCACAAATCTCTTTTTTTTTCCCCCCCTGTGTGAATGCTAGAGCTCTCGCTTCCTCGTTCTGCTCTGTCTTTCTGTCTTTTATAGAGCGGCTCAGCCTTCTCCTCTGCCTGTTTGAACAGGGAACACCCAAACAGCCCACCTCTCTGTGCTCACTCTGCCTCCTACCATTGTACCAAAGGACAATATTGTTGTTTTCAGTTGACGATGGTGGGTGAAATTTGAAATTCTAGTCTCTCTCATGAATAACGTAATTAGTTGTCGATTCATTGTGTGTATGTTCCGGCAACCGCCCATGCTTCCCAATAGTGGGATAGGATTCAAGGAAGTAATGGTACTACTGGCTATTATACATTTCCCTGAAATGGCACCATTTATAGACAGGACATGAACCCACGTATCGCAGTCCCTAAGACGGGAGGGGGGGGGGTCACTGACATTGGAACCGCCTCGACAGGTGTGAGCCAGGGGCCTCTCCAAATAATGCCCGGTATAGACTCATGTAGAATGACTAATGTATGTAATACCATGTTTTTTGTGTGTAAAACAAAACACGTGAAGAAACTTGTAAAAACAGAAATAAAGTGCACACACTTGACCTCATTTGCTTATGTGACACAATCCTTATTTAAATCACACATTTACTTGTAAAAAAAACCCAGTTGCACAATGTATCCATTGCACGTCATTATTTGCATGGTATTTGTTCAAAGAGGGGTGCTGGGTGCTGGCGTGGGGCCAAGCAGTAGCTCACAATTCCTAGAAAATCGCTTTTTATACGAGGCTGTGTGCTGAACTTTATTGACCATAAGAAATGCACTTTGTAGACCTTTGAATAAGCCTTGCTACGGATTTGGTCTCTACGCTGGTCTCTCTGCTGCATTCAAGGAAAATATTCAGGGATAAATCAGTGAATACAACTGCTATATTTTTGTGAACATTGTTGTTCAAAGCCCCGAGACAACCCGTAGGACCACTATTGCAAAATCCAAGTCTCCTCCAGGACAATGGTCCAAACACTGTATCCTCCAATATCCTCCGCTGAATGGCCTAGATCCCTTTACAATACTGGAGGGCAGAAATAAGACTATTCCATTGCATAATAATATCTTACAGTAAATATTGTGGCATTAGATCAGCATTACATACATGTAGGTTAGAAATTAAAATAATATTATCAGAAATATGTATCAGTCATCCATTGATTAGTGTATGGCAAGTGCCGTACAAAAATACTGCCCACTAGTGGTTGAGAAACATTGTTACGATGACAATGTTTTGGTGTACCAGAGAATTTGCGTCTGTGTCGCCATACTGACGCCTATTATCTAACACTTCCTGCTCTTTCTCTCACGCCTTCCTACCACCTTCTGTACTTTTGATTTGCATCTTTCAAATTCTCTTGATTAGCCGAAATGCTGGGTCCTAGTGCCCCCCATTTCCCACCGGAACTGTACAGAATTAAAAGCGCCACAGTGGTTGTATGCTTCACAGTTCATCAGGGCCTTTTGAACAGAGCCTTTTAACCAGGTGCGGTACACCTGGATAACATGTCTTTGTGTAATGTCTGCAATGTCTTCCAATGCATACGTGTGAATGTGAATTGTCTATGTATGAATTCCGTATTCATCTCAATGATCAATTATGACTTGATATTGACTATAGATAGGATCTAATTGCAAGGCTCTGGTATTAAGTAGCTTAATAAAGGATTCCACCAGTAGAGGGCATCACCCACCCCACAAATTAGGTGTAGCGATGGTTTTTAGAAAAGTGGCACGCTGGCAGCCGGGTTAAATCCAGGTTAAAAAGTCAGTCAATGTATACTGTACGCATATCGCATACGTTTATCCGTCTTGAGTATGACAATAAAACCACCCGTCCACTTTTTGAGCTATGGCTAAGAGGGACAGATTGTTACTGAGGGAGGGAGGACAACTCTTGAAGATGGGTGGGGGAACGAAAGAAGATTGACCAGTTTAGTAGGAATGTCAGCTATGAGAAAGGCTCTTAAAGCCAAGTTAAAAATGGAAAGAGTTCACTTGTGGTGAGACACATTTGTGATTAATACAGAACCAAGGTGGATATTAAGGACCTCAGCTGACACTGAGAAGAGGTGAACACACACAGTGGGGGAGTTTTTCATCTGTGATTCCTGTGCTTGTCAACAATGGGCAACGACGGTAAGGACATTCTGTGTATTCATCAGAATAGTTTATAACACTGGAGACTAAGAAAGAAGAAGATGACTAACAGGGGGAAACCATAGTTGACTGTAATGGAACTAACATAATATAATATAATATAATATTCATGCAGCTACTTATCATGAACTTGCATTCATTTCGGATAATATCTTTTTCTACAGACTGTGGTGGAGCATTATTACAATGCCATACCACAGTAGTTTCACTTGTGACACATAGGACTAACATCCTAATGATGCCATCCTGTTCTCTCTCTGCTACCTGTTCACAGCAAGCAGGGTGAACTCCACGGCTGTGGGGATTGCTGTCGGGTTTGGTATCCTGGCAATTCTCTTCACCATTGGCATCGTGCAGTTCTGTTGCAAATACAAATGCAAGCATTGTAAAAAGTTGTGCAAGAAAAAGGGTGAGTGGGGCCCTCGTGGCTTGTATTGTTTATTATTCAGTGTTGTTCAGCATTAATATTTTAATTTGCACCGTCTCTCCTAGAACCCTCGTTGAAAGAGAAAGTGCTCACGTGAGTGTTTGGTTTTCTGTCCTGTTAAATGTCACAAAATTCACATTTTGCAAGGCTAATTGTATTTTTCTTTCTCTCTCTCTCTCTCTCTCTCTCTCTCTCTCCACAGAAAGGTGGGCTTGAAGAAAACGTCTACCTTCTCTGTCAGTGGCAACCTCAAATGACACCATTTCAGGTTCAGAGAAACAGGAACTTAACACTGATGACTATTCTGTTGTCGGCCAAAATCATGCCTCCATCATTCCCATGTTGAGTTCCTGTGTAACAGGTTGGGTTTCTCTTGCTGCTATTATGTAAAATGTAGAGGTTTATTCTTGTTATTAGATAATACTACTAATAATAATCATGAAAAACATACTCAACACAATGCACATGGCTTTTTTAAAATTTAACCATGATGTTCAGGTGAACAGATGAATGTTGTTAAAATGTCCTAAAAACAAGAAACCTTTGTTCAACTATGAGGTATTATATATACTGTATATAAATCATTAATAATGAATTTACTTGATACACATTCCTATAAAATCCAAATAAAATTGACATGACTTGAGAAGAACTATTGACTGGATGTCTGTTGTCAACAGTTCAACTGTAGCCACAAGGCAAGACTTGCCTTTGTTGCAAACTGAGAGTGACAGTGGTAGACGAAGACACCTGCTTGATATTTACATATGTGTGGAAGAGCTTGTGTGTCTTTGATTCTCTTGAGATGTTCCTGTTCCTCTTCCTGTTGTGTGAACATTGTTTTTACTTGAGGGAAATCACATTGAAATAAGTAGTAGAAAGTAGTATTTTTAAGAAGTTGCTTTGTGAATACAAGTGTCACAAAGTAGGTGCATTTAGACCAGCATGTAAATGAATGTACATTTTTAATTTATAATTATATTATTATATTCAGCACAGCAGCCAGCAAAAGGGGAAAATACAATAAAAAACAAGGCTATATAAATTTATAATCTATACATATGACCTAGTCAGCGCTAACATTTTTAAAAAGAAAAATGTAAAGAATATTGTGGGCCTGCTTGGACATACAAATCTATTTTGACTTAATCTGTGACTAAGAATGTAAAGGTGCATTTCGTCATTGGTTTACCAATGAATGAGTGCCTGTTCGATATTGATCTGATCGAGATTATGAGCTTGTGCAATGAGTTATTTTACCTTAAGCATCATTTCTGAACATTTTCTTGCAAAATAGCCAGTCGACACTAAATTTTTTCTGAGCATGACTGCCGACTGTCACTGTCAGTTGTGTGTTATCACCTTTTTACTACGCAGGACGTTTGTTATCAAGCAAATAACATCTACCACTTCCACTGAATGAACCGTACGACCTACTCCCGTACGTAATGCATGACATATTGATGATGATCATCGTACCATCAGTCACTCCAACTGAACTATCTGGTTAATCTCAAAGTCAAGTTAACCTTTGACATCAGTGCAAAGAAATGTATGACAAAATATGTAATCACTACAAAAATAGATATTCATAAAAATCCTTTCATAGAACATAGGTTTTTCCCACATGTAAATTGATTCAGGAGAAACCAAAATGGGGTGTAGAAAGAGGAAGTGTTTATTTCCTCATTTTTAACACAACCACCAGTCATGTGTGCGATGTATCCATACATATGCCTTTTGCATCTGGGGGATGTTAACGTTAACTTTTCAGATGGTGCCTCATTGTCATGAGCCCCAAGGTCATGGTTTCTTCTGCTGCACAAGCATGGAGTCTTCCACGGACACCGTCCAATGTTCACAGAACACGTTGCTTTAATTACAAACGTCGTTTTAACAAGAAGTAACGTCGAATGAATAGGGCATTCCAGTTGAGTCCGTTCACAACACATATGGATGTGTCTGTGCCAAACCATTGACATATAGAAATATATTCATGCTATACACTCTGTCTTTGGTCCTCTGAGACCCCTGCACACCACCAACCGTCAGCGGCTGTGTTTTGTCAGCAAACGTTTAACTTTAACACACTCCTACTTCCCTTTCAACGGCAGCCTGTTTAAAACAACAAGCGTCGCAAGCAGGAATAGTGTGCTTAAAAAAAACAGAATAAATAAATTAAATAGCAACGCATGTCACATTAAACAGTCACGTAATTGTCATTTATTTTCCCCCCACGGCGGTCGAATCATTCACTCCATAGTTCAACGTCAGATAGGGAGATGGACACTGTGTTCATGGCACAGCCGAGGTCCCCCCGGGCCAAAGGCAGAAACGTGAGGGGCAAGAACAGCGGGGCGGACGCCTCCTTGAACGCCACGTGTAGCCGGGTCGACGGCGACTCAGAGTCATCGACGCTCACCACCGTCTCCATTTGGATGTGCGTTTTTCGCCGGTAATTTGTGGAAAATGTGAGCTCCTCTTCGGAGAGCTCAGCGTTTCTACCTCCGCCGGCCTCCTCGCTTCCAGGCCACGGCCCTCGGTTCGCTTGATGCACGCGCGACAGCTGTCCTTTACGGTAGTCCGTGGCGACGTCTACCAGTGGCCGGTCTGGATCCACGCGGATCTCTTTCAAAGCTTCGTGTCCGTCGCGAGTGTTGACCCGCGCTGCTGGAGAGCCCTGGTGTCGATATTGATCCGCGGCAAGATGCATCTGTTCCGCTGTTCCGCTGTCTTGTCCCTCTGAGCTGCCCAGCCCGCAGACCCCGCCGTCCTTAGTGGTTCCTTCGGCGCTCACTTGAGTCCTCCCGCGGCCCTGCGGGTGGCGCTCTTCCGTGGCCCCGCTGAAGCTCCCTGCGCCCCGTGAGCCCTCGACGCTCGCACATCCGCTGTCTTCCTGTCTCGCTAGATCACATCCTCCCGTCTTGGTGGCGCCATTTGACCACACACTCACGCCACTGTCCATGCTAGTTCTCCTTCCGTTCTCCCCCGTCCTCGGCTCTTTGTTCACCCAGCTCTCCACGTGGGCTTTGGGCGTGGAGAATACCCAGCCTTTGTCTGTGACTACTTCCATAGTGCCCTCTACAACGGTGAGGGGAGACCAGCCCGTTTTGGGGGATTTCTGGATGTTGAAAAGGGTGACAGACAGACTGTTTGTTATTTCTCAGAATGTATTGCCAAACAGGAACTTCTGAGCTAACAAAAGGACACATTGTTTTTTTGAGGTTTGACTCTTGATCGTAGTCAACATGTGACATGTTCCCATTGATGACTTTGTTTATTTGATTCATTTTCAATTCCTTCATCCACATAACTCGGACATAAGTCAAAAACCAATATTTCAAAATAGATTGTCCTCCAGGATAACAACAATTTCTTGTGGTTCTACAATTAGCTCGGGACCACTTACCAGAGCAACAGGCGTTTTCCCTGGATGCCTCACAAAACAGCAGAGGACAGACATTATCACAGCGAGCATGCCCAGGACCCCCAGTACGGACAGGGATTTCACAGCAATCACGTACCACTCTATACGAGCATGCAAGAGATACAGGGGGCATGGGTTAGACAAACACACGAAGCATGCGTGAAGATGACGCATAAACTCAAGCATGCTGTCTCTCCATAGCACCCCAACAGTGTCCTATGATATAATTAGAGTGAGGAACAAAGATCTGGAAGCTCGCTTCACCTGGTAGAGGGAGTGTAACACACTGTCGGGTGGAGACGTTGCTGGTGCGAAGGGCCCCGTTGGCCACCACCCAGAGTCGGACGCAGTACTCTCTCCCCCAGTGTAGAGATCTGAAGGTTTGAGTTCTCCCCTCGGCCCCCTTCGTGTTATAATTCAGGTAAGCCATTGTCGTCTGTGAAGCGAGGAAACATTTTTGCGTGTGAGTGACTTTGTTGGAAAATACAGGTCATAATGCGTACTGTCGACATACTCAAGTTCCTGATAAAAAGGTTTATTTGTTGCAGAAAGCCAATGTTGTAGGCACACAGACCACCTTGTCAAAATCAGGGCTCCTACCTCATTGGCCTGGCCTCTCTCCTCCATGTAAATGGTGTAAGTCATTCCAAAGGAAAAGATTTTCCTCAAAGCGGGTATTTCATTAACTGTAATTGCCAATGAGTTGGAGGTGGCCAACAGAGTGAAAGAGGGGGGGCGTAGTTCACCTATCAAAACAGAAAGATAGTCACAAGATAGTCATGAGATTCACCTTCCTGTGATCCTACATTTCAACATAGTTCAACATATTTAATTGGAAAACAGTAATAGTAGGAATAATAGGAAACAGCAGGAATAGTCCCGTCTTTTTTTGGGTTACATGGATTGCAAAACAACAAAAGTTTTCTTACTGTCATTTAGGGTAAACTTCTTAGTGGCTGTCCAATTTGAAACGCTATTGGCTGTTATTGTGTGAACCCTGACCCTGTACTTAGTCTTGTGGTTATGGGTAACACTGGTCAGGTCGCAGAGGGTCGTCCGAATCATTGTGCAACTGGACACATTCATCCAGTCAATACCAAAGCTGGGGAGAGATCACATACACACTGATTACACGCCGGGATAGGAACGTGGATACTCGAATACTCAGTTTCGAGTTTGCTTTTTTGACTTTATTTTAAGTAGTGTGTAAGTGTCACGAGAATGAGGGTAGTATTGTGGGTAATTTATCATTAGAGTGAATCTTACATCTGAACAGAGTATCGGGTCATTGATGTGACATCTATAGGAGGATCCCAAACTGCAGTCACTTCGCCATCCAATACACTAACCTTGAAGTTGTCAGGCATGCTGGGGGAGCCTGA
>OOFB01024766.1:0-17603 GCA_900323305.1 Trachyrincus murrayi
AAGACCAAAAAGGGCTGTTGATGGATCTCCTAACTCCCCTTGGAGACATGCTTGATGGTAGCCTAGGCCGCACCTCTCTAGCTGAGCATGTCATCGATACAGAGGATGCAAAGCCCATTCACCTCCCTCCTTACCGCACATCTCCAACAAAGAAAAAATTGATAGAGGATCAGATACAGCAAATGCTGCAAGATGGCATCATCGAGCCGGCATCAGGCCCGTGGGCTGCTCCAGTCGTGATGGTAAGCAGCCCCTCTAAAGATCCAAGGTTTTGCGTTGACTTCAGGGGACTAAACCAAGTCACAGTGAAAGATTCTTATCCCCTGCCGCGTGTGGACGATTCTCTGGATTTCCTTACCAGAGGCCCTTTCATTTCCACACTGGACTTAGCTCGAGGCTACTGGCAGGTAGGAGTTGCAGAGGAATCCAGACCAAAGACTGCCTTTGCCTCTCACTGCGGTCTGTTCCAGTTCCGTGTGCTCCCCTTTGGTCTCTGCAACGCACCTGCCACTTTCCAAAGGCTCATGAACACAGTTCTCTCTGGTCTCGTCTACAAGACCTGCGCTGTGTATTTAGATGACATCGTTGTCGTCTCCCCGACCTTCGAACAGCACTTGACTGACCTTGAGGAGGTGCTCAGACGGTTAAGAAATGCAGGCCTCACGCTGAAGCTCAGCAAATGTCACTTCTGCCGGACTGAGTTCAACTTCCTGGGTTTTCGCATTACGCCGTCGGGCATACACACTAACCCGGATAAGGTGAGAGCAGTGATGGAGTTCAAAACGCCATCCACTGTGAGACAAGTCCAAGAGTTCACAGGGCTGACGGGTTACTATCGTCGCTTCGTCCCCAACTATGCCCGCCATGCCGAACCCCTCAATGCGCTCACTAGGAAGGACGCTCCGTTTCTCTGGAACAAGGACTGCCGAGCCTCCATGGATCTTCTGAAAAACGCCATAACCTCTGCGCCGGTCTTGAGGTTTCCAGACTTCACAAGCCCCTTCTACATTCATACCGACGCTTGCGACGTTGGCTTAGGAGCAGCTTTGATGCAGAAAGATGAAGAGGGTCAGGACATCGCTGTGGCATATGCAAGCCGCTCCTTGAATAAGTCAGAAAAACCATACTCAACCCCTGAGAAAGAGTGCTTAGCAGTCATCTGGGCTCTTGAACACTTCAGACCCTATGTTGAGGGCCTCCACGTGACAGTCTTCTCAGACCACAGCAGTCTCAGGTGGTTAATGACCCGTCCTAACCCCTCCGGCCGACTAGCCAGGTGGTGCCTTCGGCTCCAGGATTTTGACTTCAGCATAATACACAAACCTGGTGTACACAACAGAGTGCCAGATGCTCTCTCCCGGAACCCCCTGTCTACTTCTGATGACCCTCCCATAGATCTCCTGCCCGAGCATGCTGTCATAGGCAGTTTTGATCTTCGTGCACTACCCCCGGTTATGATGGCAGACCGGCAACAGGTGAGACAGCTTCAGCTGGACGAGCTACAAACGGGTGACTTACTCAGGAGTCTTGAAGGGAACCTCCAGGTTGAGTCACAGGACAACCAAACGCCTCAATATGCTGTTCATGATGGTCTCCTCTACTACCACGACCCCAAAACAAGATGCGGGTTGCATCCACTAAAGCAACTCAAGCTTTATGCCCCGACATCAATCCGTGGCTCTCTACTCAACTATTATCATGACCACCCCACCGCAGGACACCTGGGTGTCACAAAGACACTAGCGCGCCTACGGCTCAGGTTCTTCTGGCCTAAGATGGCATCCGATGTCAAACGATATGTCATTTCATGCTCAGTCTGTCAACTCACCAAGCCCAGTCAGAGAAAACCAGCAGGCCTCATGGTTCCCATTCTACCCCAGAGACCTTGGGAATATACAGGAGTGGATTTTGTTGGTCCACTGCCTCGCACGCAACATGGAAATGCCTACATTCTTGTCTTTGTAGACTACTTTTCCAAGTGGATTGAAGTGTGTGCTGTGAGGGAAGCTACCGCTCACGTTGCGGCGGGGAAGTTCGTCAGCGAAGTGTTTGCTCGTCATGGGGCTCCAAAATACCTCATATCGGATAGAGGTTCGCCATTCGTGTCAGAGTTCTTTGAACGTGTCATATCAACACTGGGATCTGAGCACAGACTCACTACAGCTTACCACCCACAGACAAACGCAACGGAACGTGTGAATCGAACCCTGAAAGCAGCTATACGCGCGTATGTTGGGGACAAGCACACGTCGTGGGACAAATATATTCCCCAGATCTGCTTTGCTCTACGGACCGCCCCTCATGAGAGCACAAGTTTCAGCCCCTCTATGATGCTGTACGGTCGGGAGCTGGAGACTTCCCTTGACCTCATTACTCAACCCTCCTGTGAGGGCATGGACGACCCTGGTGTTCCTTATCCTGAAAATTTGAGAGCCTCACTCCAGGAAGCACATGAACATGCCAGAGCAGCCCTTGATCAAAGTCATAACCGTCAGAAGCGCTATTATGACTTGAGACGTCGACAGGTCACATACAGAGTCGGTGACCTTGTCAGGGTCAAGTCCCATCCAAGGTCAGATGCCCTGGCTAACTTCACAGCTAAGTTGGCCCCGCTGTTCACAGGCCCCTTCCGTGTAACCCAGAAGATGAGTGATGTCAACTACAAGCTCACCTGCATGGATACTGGACAGGATGCTGGAGTCTTCCATGTAGTGAACATGCAGCCTTTTCATACATGGACCACGACTTCTTCCAGCAGGCGCCCTGTTTCTGTGGCCCCGGGACAAGAGGACCCCAGGCCTGGGGAAGGTGATCTTTCTGGAGCTGAAGGATCAGACACTCCCCCTGATGTGGATATAAACTTTGGAAATATCCCTGACTTGACTGACGTGACAAAAGAAATGGACTGTGAGACTGATGTCAGGCCTGACGGCACTGACCAACGCACATGTTATGACTTGAGACTCCGAAAATTTCCCAGAATCACTTCTGGTTGGTCACAAAAGAGATGGACAAACCCATACCATACTGACAAGCTTGACTTGAGGTAGAGGTTTTGATTTGGTGGTGTAACAGAACACTAAAAAGGTGTTTGTTTGGTTTAAAAAAAAAAAAAGGGCTGTTCAGCTTGTATTCCATCTTTTGTTTGACTGATAAGTATCTATCATGATAGGTATCTTACACGTTGTCAATGAGTCGTGTTTTTCAGAGCGACATGTTAAAGTTTGTTTTCTAAGAAAAGGGAGAAGAAAAAAGGGATTTTGTACTGTGTTTCTCAAGACTTTTGTGTTTTATTGGCTTACGAGTTTCTCTATGTATACTGACGTGTGACGGTGTTAGCAGAGTTTTATTTTGGGTATTCTTCCTTAATGGTTAGGACACCTTTTCATGGTCCATGTGTGGATATCTGTTAAGTATTGTCTTTCAATAATATTGTCTTTCCTCAGTTGTGTGCGGCTGGGGTCAGCCTTTGTTTAACCAGGGGGAATATGTAACGGTCATAAATGTATTCATTATAACGTGCAGTACCATGTTTGGCCACTGTGGTGCTCCTTTTTATGTAATAGTGTCTGCGACACAGTAACCGGTCAACCCGCCTTGGGGTAAAGTGTGGCTACGTTCTCTCGTGTGGATATTGTTTCGGCATATGGTCGTAATAAAAGGCTCTCTCCCGAAACGATACAAGAGACAGAGTGCAACACATCATATGCTGAAAACCACACCCACGGAGGGGAAAACAATCGGCGCCACAATATGCAACCAAGGGCTGAAACGCTATCAAAATGCCTTTGGCAGATTTAAGCATGTAAAAGGATTATTTTAGCACCCTATGTCTACCAGAGAGGAAAAGGTATATTGACAAACTCAATATTGTCTGTCTATCTCAGTGTCCCTTCTCCTTACCAGGTAAGATTATAATTTAACCTAACAAAGATCAAAACCAGGCCTTGCATAGCTTAGTTAGCTTCAACCTCTACAGTGTGCCAAATTAGCCACAGTTTTCCCATTCTTCCTGCTGATGCCTCGCGTTCTTAAAGGCTCAGTTTTTCGGTTCGACATCTTTTCTGTTTTGTTTTTTTCTGAATTTTTCTGTTGTTTGCTAACAGACCGAAATGACAAGAAGGCATCTTCACGCTATACAAAGTCAATGGAGAGCAATGGAATTTTTTCCCCTCCGGTGTGGGCGGGACCTGTTTGCACCTGCATCTGTGTGTGTGTGGCGCATTTCATACACAACATCGCTCATTATAGTGTTCGTACACAATGACGGTACTAGCTTAAATAAGAAGTATCACAAAGTTTCCATTGGTCGTAACCATGGGGATAACACCTCCCCCCTCCTTCGTAGAACTCTCAGCCAAAACCCATTTTTTTAAATCTCATTGTGTTCGAATTCGAGCTGAAACGGGGTTCACTAACAAAAGTGATGGCTTGTGAATAAGTTCCACATTCTTTTGAGCAAAGGTGGAATATTTTCATAATGCAGGTTCAAATAAATGATTCATGCATGTATAATAATTGTCATGATTCAACTCGTGTTTTATAAATGATTTGTTTCTGTAGTGAATGAGCTATCTAAAGTGAATGAATACTATCTAAAGTGACAATAAATACCAGTCTATAAAAGCTTACCAATTCAGGGAGGGCTACTTTAACAGAAAATCTTATGGGCAGGTACACATACATACATCACATGTATGTGATGATGTATGTCTGAGTTGTGGAAACTAAAATGTACAATACATTGTCATTGCATTGTTGTTTCTTTCTTTCTCTTTCTTTCCTGCTATCCTGATATATCTTATTTCTCATTATATTCCAGTATTTATTGCAAAAAGTAATAATAATAATAATACCAATAAAAAGTAACCATTAAACATTACAATGACTTATGTATGTGTTCATAAAGAAGTGTATGTAGGTCTAAAAACGCCAAGATGATCATTGTCAAGCTTACCTGCAGACTCTGCAGGCCGCCATATGCTGTGAACAGGGAAAGGAACCCAATGGACACCACCAACACATTCTTCAAGTTACGGTTAATCATGCTGATGTAAAACCAGACTTCACGTAGAAGGAGATGCTAAAAAGACTGTAACAATAGAAAAATCAACACTATGTTCCAAACATATCCTGTTACAAAACAATGTTACACAGTAGATGCAACTCTAAGAGCTACGTCAATGGAGGCAGCCTATGTGACTTGTGTCTGATATAGTGAACACAGCGATATTCCAGCTCAAAGTTCACTCCACGACGTGCCTTTCTAGCATCTGCCTTTTTGTTTATTCTGTCTTCATTTCAACATTCAAGTAGCCGACAAGAACAACGAGGTCTGTGGATTATCCTGAGCAACTTTTTTCCCCGCCCAACTACAATCTGGTGGACAGCTAACTTGTCTTATGCATATTTGTTTTTTTACATTCTTTATTATATAATCACCTTGGGTAATTGTCAGTACTAACTTGGGTTGTCCCCAATCTACACAGAGTGGGAGGCACAGTGCAAAGGGTAATTGCATGTTTTTTTATTGTGATCAAAGATAATGATAATGAAGTTCAAACCAAAAGATATCATACAGAATGTTCAGTGTGGTGTAAAAATACATAGATACTGTCCTTCATTAGCCTTAACTTTGTGTTCTAGCTTAAAACCACAGTGTTCTTATTAAGCAAACTTACCATATCTGCAAGGACAGCATTTTTCTGATTAAGATGATGAGCTACAATCCTTTATGTCTGGGTGGTCACATTCTGTATAAAAAACTGTTTGAGAGAAGGACAAAGTAGCACTCTCAAAACTTTGTTGCAGGTTGTTTGTGCCCATTTGCAAATGTATACTAAAATACTCTGAAAGACTCTCTAATTGTTGAGATCTTTATTATGAAAATTTCCACCACCAGTTGGCGTCATGAACAGGATGCTCGACCTGAAGTGGCAGGAGCTGAATGAGAAAGCTCCCAATACCTCCCCTACAAAACATAATGTTAGATTATATATATATATATATATATAGGCCTATATATCCAAGCCCACGTGAAGGAGCATTGTGTGGGATGTGACACAGGAAGACTGCAGGATGTGGAGAACCATGCCATACATGCAGAGAAGCTCATGACTGAGAAAAACAGAAAGAAAGCAAAAAAGCAAGAAGATATGAGCACCAGACTCCAGATGGTGCAGATACAAGCCTATGAGGATCCATACCGCGACTGGGGTCGTGGCAGAGAACGAGGCAGAGGGCGTGGACGACGTGGACGAGGGAGAGGGCGTTCTGATGGATGTTTTATCTGTGGGAAAACTGACCACTGGGCAAAGGATTATCCAGACAAAGACTGTGAGCACAGAGGAGGAGATTGACTAAGTGTGGAGCTGAGGACAAGCGGGGGCCAGTCTGGAGATGCAGAGACACGTGAGAACACAACACAACACAAACACAAATGCATGAACAAACATATACACCAGAACAGCAATTACAATTCAGGGCTGTACAGTGCAACAGTTTTGATCGCATATGCTATTAAAAATTATTCTGTGCAAAGAGAAATATGTATCCACTCGCACGTGTGAGTGGGTTGCGCTGGTATCCTATCTGTAAAAATGTTCTTGTCCTGGACAAGTACCCCTCCCTTATTGGAAACGTATTTCAAAGTGTTTACTGTCTGTTCCAATGCAACTACTAAAAAACTACATTTCCTGGTAAACAAGCATTTGTGCGAGTGCAAATAGTTGTTCTGGTGGTCTTTTTTTTCAGTCGAACGTCCTTTTCTCTGTACATTCGCTAGTTAGTACACTCAGTATGTGCCTTGTTCAGATTTATTTACCTTTATTTGTATTTCTTTATTGGTACATTAATCAGTGCATTGAATGAGACATGTTGAAATTAAATACAAACTCTGTTCTCTGTTCATTCAGTAGGCTTACTTGTCAAATGTACCAGCAAATGTTAAGTGTTATTTTTTGATTCCTGGATTTAATTTATTGAATATACTTCTTTATTTACATTTTTGGAGGAGGCTTGAACACAAAGGTAGCTCTGAGAGAGTTCAGCTAGCAGGGGCAGGGTGTCTCCCTTTCCCCACCACCAGAGGACAGGGCCTTCCACCATAGGGATAAATGAATGAAGTTGGCGAATGTTAAACATATTTTGGCCTATCATTAAACACAACTCATTACTAGGCCCTCCAAATGTTCTTCTATCAGACAGAAGTGACAAGCAAGTGACACATTTTTTATTTGGTAAAATGAGCTAAATATTAAAGAAACTGTTTTGTTTATGTTTCAATAAGTATTTCGTTTTTACACTAAAGTGTTGGTTAATGTCTGTACTGTCACTTTAAGAGATTGCATATTTTTGGATTATTATCAATTGGATTATTATTGTCAATCAACGGGACTTGCTACGAAGTTGGGGTGCACGGTATCATGCGTATAGCTTGGGTGGAGGAGGATGATTGTCCCGCAACGACAGCCGGAGTTGGCGGTGTTTGACTCAAAGACGAAAGTACTGCATTTAGGTTTTAACTGATGCGCAACGTTGAGGTGCTTTAGCATTGCCGTTGTGTTCCCCCCCTTACAAGAAATTAATTTAGAACATAAATGGCATTTCGCTTCCTCCTTATCTTTGGCTTTACTAAAATATAGCCAAGCCTTTGACCGCTTTGCACATTCAGCCATCCTAGCAAGCAACCAAATGAGAAATTAAGCGAACGAGGGCGTGACGCAATTCAATTCTTCTTTGTTTAGTTTAACGGCGGTTGGCAGGCAATTCAATTTAATTCAAAAATGTTATTAGACAATCGATGTATGTTTGTGCACCAGTGATTTTATTTAAATGACATGACTCTCGTCTCTCAAGACGTTACGTTATAGGACCCGCTAGTCTCAATAGCAGTATTGATAAGCTCAGACCTTATTGATTTTCGGGTTTTGAGAAATTTGGAATCGGGTCCTTATAAAACCGGGTCTCGATTCCCATCCCTAACCACATCATAAGCTGTGGCAGTCTCCCCTGCCACATGCCATCTACAATGGCTTTCCAGGGCTTCTCCAACAGCAGGACACAGGCAGATGATGATTAAACCGGTTTATTGTAGAGTTTGAGATAGTTTGAACAGGCAGAGCAGGTGGTACGTGCTGACATGCTAGCACTCCTCTTGAGTGTGTGTGGTGGTGGCTGGTTTAACCTGTGGGCCTTGATTGGCCAATGCCCCACAGGTGTGCAGCCTTACCCCCCCAGAGTCTAATCAGTCTGACTCAGACCAGGTGAGGCTGCCAATAACACACACTCCATATAAGCATACAAAGCTTCATATCTGCATCAAGATAAAATGTTCGATAAATAGGCTATCGCAACCCACAGAGTGCAGTCAGACAACCAAATACGCAAATTGCGAAATGCACCTCTGGTGTCGTAGCGCAACCACAATAAAGTGATCAAATACTGCAATGAAATGTGAGTCACAAAAAAACACCAGAATCCAACCTATTTAAAAACTATAGGACGGCAGGCTCTCTCTCGCACACAGACGCACGTACACATGCACTCTGGGAAACCCCCCATGTGAGTAGAGGAAAAGTACTGGGGGTGAAACAGAGTTTCAGGTTATTTCAAAGACACCATTCCAATTAAGAAGCAAAAAGGGGGGTTTTAAGAATGTGCCTACAAACTAGTTTTGTATGATATACTCATCTGATTATTTTACCATTGTGTTACTCTGTACTCCAATATATAACCTTTTTTATAATATTCTTATATATAACATAGAACTTTGACAAAAAGAAAGAAGGTATTTACTCTCAAAATATATTATAATCTCTTGTTCTTTGTTGGATGCACGTGCAGGAGGAGTTTTTTCGGCCTCGAGCAATTATGGCCCACAAAGTCAGCAACTCTCTTGAGTTATAACAATAGAATGCAGACTTAGCGATATATTGGCCCACACAATTTCCCCTATATAAGGAGGAATCAAAACATTGAAAAAGAGCGCATCGATAGGGAGTGATTTTTCTTGTGATACGTTTTTCCATGGACCAAGAAGGAAGAAAGGACAAAGGACCTTGACAAGCGCTTTTTTTAGTGTCCCGTTGGACCAAGACTCTCAGTATTGGTGCGCTTTCCCAAGCGCATACTGCCATCCAAAAGATTCCCAAATCTCTCACTAAGAAACAGGTGATGTCTTTCTTGATGTCATCAGTGGGTCATAAATTATGCAGAAATTGAAGAACCACTGTCAGAAATAGTGCACGGTAAAGGACTGACTGCACATCAGAAAGTGACATGGACAGAACAAGCTGAAAGAGCTTTTGTTTGCTTAAAAATAGCCTTCCAATCTACACCAACGCTACGGCTACCAGACATGACTAAGCCATTCACCCACACAGTGGACGAAAATAATACATGACATCTGTTGTGTTACAAGACCATGGGGGTAAACCTGTAGCTTATTTTTATTCTAAGCTAGCCTCAGGTTTGCCACGGTGCCTGAGAGCTGTAGCAGCAGCAGAAAAAGCAGTGTTAGCATCACGTGATTTGTTAGGATATAAGGATCTAACCTTATTGGTACTACATGCTGTTTCCATCATTCTGCTTGAGCAAAAACCTGCACATCTGTCAGCTGGTTGAGGTATCATACAGTTTAACTTGACATGCCAAATATCACTGTGAAAAGATGCACTGTGCTAAATCCAGCTGCTCTTCTTCAAACAGCTGAGGAAGGAGAACCACATGAATGTGTTGCTGCAATAACCAATGTTTGCTCCCTCAGGCCAGACAAGACACACCATTACCAAATGCAGAGCTTTTTGTGGACGGCTCAGCCTCACGTGATCCAGCCACAGGTAAGATACAAGCAGGCTTTGCTGTAGTTACATGAAACTGTTATAACTGAAGCACTCCCATCTAACTTCTCTGCACAGGCAGCAGAGTTAAAGGCACTCAGAAGCATGTAAATATGCTGCTGGGAAAATGGCCAACATTTATACAGATAGCCGTTATGCCTTCAGAATTTTACATGATTTCGCCAGTATTTGGAAGCAGAGACAGTTGCTTACGTCAACAGGCAAACCCATAGCTCATCATAAATGTTGGCTGAGTTGCTGGAGGCTGTGCTGCTCCCAAAACAGATTGGTGTGTGTAAATGTGCAGCTCACACCAACAACACATACACTGTCTCACAGGGGAATGTGAGAGCAGATGCAGCTGCCAAGAAAGCAGCAGAACAATCTGTAACCACATCACAGCTTTTTTCCATTCCTTCAACTAACAATTTTAAAACAGCTGATTTACAGGACATGCAGAGCAGAGCCACACTAGCAGAGAAGGCTCTTCGGAAAAAAACCACAGGCATATGTCAAAGACGGTGTATGGTATGGGCAAAATGCCAAACCCTGTCTACCCAAATATCTGTTTCCAAGATACAAGATAACAGTACCAACCCTTTTACAGCTAGTGAAATTGAGATGAGATGTGCAACATGACGATGTCCAAATAATAAAACTAATGTGAAGTGTAGTCAGGATAACAAATCAGATCACTAAATGTTTATGTTCAGCCATATCCTTTAACGATAGTAACCATGACAATTTGCAACACAATATTTAAATAACACTATAATACTGTCAAATACACACTGTTTCATCAGAGGTTGCATTATGTTACAGTTTTAATCCATAAATAGATATATAGAAATATATATAATAGAAATAGAAAGTATTTACAAAAAATATTTTTGTGGACCAAAACAGGTTTTTTGTCAGTGGCATGGGCATCATGCCACTATTCATTATCAAGTACCATTCGATTATTCTAGTTGAAGACTTCTCAAGATTTCTCAAATGAATACAACCCCGTTTGTGTTTATTTCATCTCTATAAACAGATATCTGCATATGAATGCAGCATCTGTAGGTAAGGGACAACATTTTGGGATCGGAAATGTTCTGGTTTCCATTTGTAGTCCGAGTAGTATTGACCAATCACATTGACCAATCACGCAGAGATTGGGTTTGTTTTTGACTAGTTTTATCATCTGATTTGTAAACAAAAAATCATCATCCATTGCGTAAAATATATCATCAGAAAAGTGGGACAGCCCTGCATGTAGTATGTGGGCGACCATGAATTACTATTACTACTTCATTGTCAAGTCAACAAGCATGACATTATATTATATTATAAATGTTATGCCGTCAACTTCTGCCACCTAGTGGCAGTTAGTCTCCAGCTCCTCCTCGATGACATAATTTCCCATTCCCTCCCCTAATCAGCATTCACACACCTGTGGCTCATCAACTCATCAACACACATGTATTTAAACCCCGGCTTTTCATTAACACGTCGCCAGGTAGTTGTATACACTGACCCTATTCACTCTGTTACCTGATTGTATGATTACCCCGCCTGTTACCGAACCTCTGTCTGCCTGACTACCCCGCCTGTTGCCGAACCTCTGCCTGCCTGACTACCACGCCTGTTGCCGAACCTCTGCCTGCCTGACTACCCACGCCTGTTGCCAAACCTCTGCCTGCCTGACTACCATGCCTGTTGCCGAACCTCTACCTGCCTGACTACCCCGCCTGTTGCCGAACCTCTGCCTGCCTGACTACCACGCCTGTTGCCGAACCTCTGCCTGCCTGACTACCACGCCTGTTGCCGAACCTCTGCCTGCCTGACTACCACGCCTGTTGCCGAACCTCTGCCTGTCTGACTACCTCGCCTGTTGCTGAACCGCTGCCTGTCTGACTACCACGTCTTTTGCAGATTCCCTGCCTGTCTACCGGTCCCGCCCAGTTTACCTTTTCTACCTGTTGTGTCTGTGTATATACGATACATTAAATCTTTTATTTTATATCTGACGTCTCCTCTTGGTGTTCTACATTGGGGTTCCTTGATCGAACTATGACAATAAAGACATTGATTTAATAAACGCGTTCCTTCTTTAACTCGCAAAACAGAGTTAAAATAACACTAAGGGTTTCGACAAATAACACTGCTCTGAGTTACATTTTTACTATTTGGGTAGTGTTAGTTTCACTCCCTAAAGTGTCAAGCTATCTACACTGAAAAGTTAATTATGAGAAATTCCAATAAACAAAATACTTTTTCTCACTCATACAGTTGAAATAAAACATTGTGAATGAAGGTATAATGTACAAGCTTTCATCTAAAACATATGAGCTTTGAATATCAAATGGTTTATTAATTTAATTTAACTAATCCCAGCTGACTGCTGGGTTACACTTTGTGACACTTGAAACATGTCAGCATTGTTTTAGCCTCTTAATCACAGTGAGTGCTACTGGCTGGTTAAGCAGTCTGGCTCTCAAGTCTTGAACTCTGGGTGACTCCTTAATTTTCCCCACATCAATGTTATACACTTGTCTGCAGGATAGGGGTTGTACGACTGCTGTTTTTTTTAAGTCGACCTTTCTATCAATCATCTATCACATTACGTCGACTAGTTGTCGATGACGTCATCACATATACACACACAAAAAAACCCACAGAGACAGAAGGGCTGTCCAAAAATGAGCAACTTGTATTGACTTACAGGAATACATTTGTTTGGAATAGGCCTACAACTCAAAGCAATAGCCTGAAACTCAGCAGAAACAAGACTATAAAGAGTTAAGTTTTAACCAAAACATGCATCTTAAATTGTTTGATAGAACTCCAATTTAACTGCACAACGGAAATATACGCCCGGTACAACAAAATAAGCGGTTCCACAACATAGAATGGGCCATTTGGTCACGCATCCTTTTCATTGTAAAATAAACATAACTGCAAATTCAAGCCTTTAATGCATACCTTGCACACCACCAACTCTATCCATCTATAAAAGGTAATCTGCTTACAATAACAAAAAAATTATAATTCAAAACTCACTGAAGTAGACTCTTAAAATAAAGGGACAGTCTAGTCTAGTAAGCCTACTGGCTGTCAAAATCCTCATTCACAGTCTTTGCCTTGGATTCCTGGTTTAAATGTAAAAAGATGAGGGCATCGACGTGGGCAGGATGAAGGCTTGATCGCTGTCGGGTGATGGTATTACTGGCCAGAGAGAAAACCCTTTCGCTAGGGGTACTGGTAGCTGAAACGGCCAAGTAGCGTCGAACCAGCTTGGCTAATTGAGGAAACTGGTCCTGGATGTCACTCTCCAACCTGGTGTGGGTGTGCATGACGCTTGTACTTTTGCTGTACTTTAGGACTGAATTGCATATTTTGCAGGTAACAGTGCTATTTATTACATCTTTTGCAAAGTATTTCCACACACTTGATGCGTAAGTTCGTGTTTGCTGCAGCAAAAACTCACCACCTGCCTTTTCTGCAGCCGCCATATTGGTAGTGTGAAATCACGTGGCCAATGACAAGTCGACACGCCTGGCAGGGGTCGACTTGTGGTAGTAACGTCGACACGTCAATAAGTCGACTAGTTGATGCAACCCCTACTGCAAAAAATTCACAAATGAAACATAAGACAAATTAAACACAAAATGTGCTTTGAAAAGTTCATCAAATGCCCCGAGGGAGTGGTTTTCCTGGCATGGGATGAGATCCTTATCCATGGTGATGTAGAAGCTGTCAATCTTGCTCTTCTGACACCCAACAGTGGGGAGGTACGGCTGCCGACCCTACTGGTTGCGGAGATACTCCTCCAAACTGCAGCATGACTAGGGTTGAGATAAGGAAACTGAACATTAGACACAACAATGTGCAGTCACAGAGAAAACTACATTGTATAAGTGATTATTCAAACATCTTCACACTGGCTAGTGCAAGATTCATATTCATCCCAAAAATCCGAAACCTTCAGAGATATACAGAATAAACAAATTAAAGCTAGTAAATGTAAATGTGCTGCTTTGGATCACTTTGGTGCAGGGTCATTGACTGATCTGTGCCTGATAAGTGATTTCCACAGCATACCCTCACCCACATCCTGCCGTCCCTTAGATGAACTTTGTTTACTACGCTGACCAAGTGGACCCCAACGCTGTTAATTAAACAGCAAGACACACTCAATACATTTTGACCACCTGATGAGGTTAACCATACACCATTTGGGACAGGGTAATCTGCTAGGCCCCTCTTCCATGCATTCCTGAGATGCACACTCTTCCACACACACAATTATACATAGAAATACAAAGTCATCCTCACGAGGATGATCAACAACATTTCAGACTGAGAAACAAGAAGAAAAGGACATGTATGGAAAACGCATACATGTATGGAGTGTTTCATGGGATCGTATTCAAGGAACAGTAATCTTTCTATATTGTCTATACGGGCCCCTTTCGTCACTGACCTACGTCCCCCAGCTATAGTGGGGGTCATAAAATGGAAGGAAGTCTCTCTTTCGCTCTCTCTCTCTTCTACTAATATGTTTTAATTAGTTAACATTAAGTTTAAAGTCGCTTTATAAGTGTAATTAATTGAATGCATGTTTATTGTTTGAGTAGAAACGATTTTTATTCTGTTCATCCATCTGGTCACAAATCTTTTGTTGATTCATATATTTTGCCCTTATTTACTTTGATTTAACTTTACTTTGTTCAAGGTTGGTGTTTGTCACATGTGTAAACTACCTCAATTCAATGATTTAGTTTGCAGATAATTTAATCTCATCAGTACATGTTACATGTTATTATTATAATGCCTGATTCATACTGTTCAAAGATGTTGTTAGACAAATTAGGTTTCAATCTATGTTCATAATAAATATTATTTGATCTGTCTTACCAAGTAATCTTTTAGCTCAGAATAATGTTTGATATGGTTTAATGATTGAGTGCCCAATTCTTTATTATCTTGGGGCAATCCGGAGAAGGAAAATAGGTGTTCACTAATGTCCAGCCAATAATCAATTAGTAAAGGAGGCCAAAGTCAAAGTCAAAGTGTTTTATTGATCACTTGCAAAGTATAACACATGGTCATTCTAAACAGTGAAATTCTTGTGACATGGCAAGCTCACAATACGTAGAACAATCACAGAATACATTTTTTTTTTAAAACAGTTTACAAAGGCGTCTTATCATTAGGCCCAATCAAATGAAGCCTTTGTCTCATCCTCCTCGAGTCCTCTGAGGAAACTCTTTAAGCTGGAGCCTGCGTGCTCCCTCTTTCCGAGCTTTCATCCTTTTTGGAGGATTCTTGGAGTATTCTTTTTGAGACCTCACTCTTCCAAGATTGTCTTTTTCAAGATGATTGAGATTCCAAGAGTGCCAAGTACCTCTGCAGCAAAACCATGCGTAAAAAGGCACACTCAGTTCAAACCGAGAAAACGTCAAGTTATTGGTCTACAGTTTGAGTAACTTTTAGAAAAGCTAAAAGTGATCAGCTTAACGACTAAAACTTCTATCATCAAAGTTTGTTAAAGTTCAGTAAGTTTGTTAAACGTCAGTGAGTTGGTTAGAGTTCAGAAGTTATAGAAGCAAAGCTCTCGAGATGACGTTACCCGGAGACGCTGATTCCACATTCGAGTCTGTGCCAAAAGATGACAGTTTGCTTCAGGCGGTGATGACCCATTAGCCTGATTGAACCTAACAAAAGTGTCACCGGACCAACGTGATCCCAGCTGGGACTGCCAGGGAGATCCGACCTGCCCAGTGAGCCAACAACAACCATCGCCGAAAGCGTCACCAAGTAAACCGCTATTCCTTGTCTCTCATGGGAGTTGATGCAAACTTAGTTTATAGGTTAGGGAAATTGTCAATTTAGAATACAACTACTAAGGTTAGGGTTTAATAGGGTCCATCAGGTTAGGGTTTAGTATGGTTAATCAAGGTTTTAATAGGCGTACATTCAATTCTCCTGTCCAGATTTCCCAAGTTTATTGTTTGTGTTTATTTACTCCCCATCATTTATTAATGTTAATCGCACCCCTTTATTTGTATTAATATATTTCATTGTAATCAAAGGAGGAAGAAGTAGTGCTCCCTGATTTTGGACAATAACTTCGACTTCAGATAGATTAAATTGGCTAGGTTAATTAATCTTTATAGGGTAATATAATACCTAATATTAGTTATATTCTTCCTAACGGAAGAATTCGAGTAGTAAAATAATCAAAGTTCCATTTAGATCAGTTTAAGCCACTTAATCACGCTACACTGTTATAGTAAATGCACGTTCGACATCTAGTGCTGCCCGCCCCACAAAACTTCAATGCATTACCAGTCTATAAGCTTCAGCATCCCACTTGTATGTAGGTAGGCTATGTAAGCTCAATGCTTTGTTACAGAAATGTCACTGACCAACGATCGTGGTCATTCTTTTTAAGGGGCAAGTAGCAGACGTCCCAGTTCGAGAGACCGGTTCATTTGGTCTCGTTCAGTGAGTGTAACTACCAGGCTGTCTGGACTCGAGTCCGATTCAATCGCTTTTCGTTCACTCATATGTCCCAGTTCGAAAGAACGGTTCATTTGATCTCAGTGAGTAGCTGCCAAGCTGTTACTCATAGACGTCCTCTTTCGAGACACGTGCTCATTCATTGGTTGTCCCGCTTCCTATGTTTTGGAGCGACTGCACCACCGTAGCAGGCAGCGTGAGCAGTACCCAACGATAACAGCGAGTGGGCGTGGGCAGTATGAGTGGGAAAAGTCGGGAATTCATGAGCACTCGGTACGTTCGAGAGGCTGACCTGGTACATACCGGACACTAAAAAGAGTCATTGAAAAAGATTTGTTCGTTCATTTTCGCCCATCACTATCAGGCAAGCATTACTTGCTGCAAAATCAGCATGTCGTTTTGTAGCTTCTTCTGTTGATGGCAAAACATATAAAGCTTCTTACCTCCCTTTAGCTTGTCATCATCACACACACAACTGAATCCACTTTTTCCCTTTATTGTTCTAGGGCAGGGATATTCAATCGGGGGTCCGCGACCCCTAGGGGGTCCGCGGAGGTACTGCAGGGGGTCCGCCAATTATTTTTGGATGTCAAACAAATTTTTGTGAAATTTTGAAATATATATTTTAGACAAAAAATAAAATATTGAGTACACTCCAACCAATAATAGGTAATAATAAGCAAAACATTTTGACAAAAACTATTTAAGATTCCCATGCAGCAGCTGACAGCAAAGGCAATGGTGAGCCTTTTGCCTTTTGCAACCACTTATCTTTACGAAAGTGAATTTTCCTCCCTTACCTACCTGAAAAGTAAATACCGTTCAAGACTGCAGCCTAAGGGTGATTTTATGCTCTGCCTGACAACCTCCATCTCCCCCAGAATAGACAAGCTGTGTGCCACTCACCAGGGTCAGTCATCTCACTGAGGTAGGCCTATCTGTAATCCTGAAGCAAGTATACAAGTATTAGCCTCCATACATCAATAATGATTATTTATAAATGTCTCAGCGATGTAAAAATGCATATATGTAAAAATGCATATATGCAAAAATGCAGCTATATAAAAATGCAGTCCAAAAAAATGCAGTCCAATGTAAGCATTATAACTGAGTATATAAATAGGTTAATAAGGCATTATGAATATGTTATTATAGGCCAGGTCTAAAACGCAACACACCATTTTATAAAATATCTAATAGGGGGTCCCTGCTCCATCTCTCTATCCACCAAGGGGTCTGTTGGGCTGAAAA
>OOFB01024769.1:0-12335 GCA_900323305.1 Trachyrincus murrayi
TATTGATGAGACACAGAGACAGACAGAGAGAGAGAGAGAGAGAGAGAGAGAGAGAGAGAGAGACAGACAGAGAGAGAGAGAGACAGAGACAGAGAGGGAGAGAGAGGGGGGGAGAGAGGGAGAGAGAGGGAGGTAGAGAGAGAGGGAGAGAGTGAGAGGGGGAGAGAGATAGAGGTCAGGGGAAGTGGTGAACACATTGGACACATAAATTAGCGCCCCCTCGGCTCCAGGCGTGGGGCATTCACAAAAACAGCTCCAGAGCTTGTTGGAGTCTGGGGAGGAAATAGAATCTGGGCTGCATCTGAGAGAGAGAGAGAGAGAGAGAGAGAGAGAGAGAGAGAGAGAGAGAGAGAGAGAGCTTTGTCCTGATCTGCACCAGTGGACATGCTCAACATGGCCTCAAGAGGAAGATTGACTTCTTGTACAGAAAAGGCAGACAAACTAGAAGGGTGGTCTTGATTGCATGCAGTGCAGCAGTAGAAGACATCTTCTTTCTCCTGGACTTTAAAGGGTCGGGGAGGGGAGGGGTTGCAAGGAGTCAGCAGACAGAACAAAGAGCAACTATGGAGCTTGTCACTTCACCCAAACATAAGCGGGTCACCGCAACTCCTTAATAAATGTCAATAATCTAGAGGCTCCATTTAGAAGAAATAAGTAGTGGCGTTTTCATAGATATTTCATAGACCTTTTTTAAATCATGCATCTAAACAACGTTTTTGCCACTAGCCACTATACACAATGGTGACAGATGTTCAGTTTGATTATCTCTTTATCTTGCTATGTAATGCTTTCATGTAGGATTCATCTGAGGCTATTTTTGGCAATGTTAAGAGAGAATATAATCAACTGTTTCAAAACGGTTCTATACTGCCATCTAGCGATGATGTGTATGCTGCAATTCAGGTCCCTTCTCGTTCAATCTGTTTGACGGCAAACATAACCCTGGCCTGCAAGCATATTAATCAACCAGCCCACATGATTTACTTCAGGAAAATCATTAACTGACTTGAGGGTTATTGGAATGGTGTCAGCCCTGAGCAGCAGCTCTCATGTTGGCTCCCTGGAGTGCACAACTCAATGGAAGAATGTAGTCTCTCTCTCTCTCTCTCTCTCTCTCTCTCTCTCTCTCTCGCTCTCTCTCTCGCTCTCTCTCTCTCCCTCCCATTAGTGGGTCAACCTCTTGAACATGTGATGTCTGCATGCATGTGTGTAGGCCTACGTATGTTTTTGTGTATGTGTATGAATGTATACCTTCTCAGTGCTTTGTTGGAGTAAGAACAAGACATCGTATGGATAGCTGGTTGGATGGGTGCATAATGGATAGCACGATTGATGGATAAACAGCAAAGAGAGAAATACATTTAAACACATTCACTTCACATTCACTGAATTTCGGGAGCCCAAGCAAATGTATAATGACTGAATAGGAATTCTCTGCATCTCTGATGGAAATCTGCGATCAAAGCGTTGACTCTGACAGCCGGTGACAGCGCCCCCACCTCCCCGGGCCATGCTGAGTAGCTGCATATGTAGGGCCGTCCGTCTGCGTTGATAGGGGAGGGAGGCAGATCAATAGTGACAGCGCCAGGTGAAAAAGTGAACACGTAACTGCCAGCTAATTGCTAAATAATTGCCGAGAGGCCATTAGAGAATGGACATAGGGCCTACTATTTTGTATGTATTTTGTTTTCAAGATTCTGAATGATTTGCATGTCTTACCTTTACCTCAGTGTTGGCCTGTGCTTGGTCCTCTGGTTGCTTGATGCTTGATGATGATGATGATGATAACATTATTAAAAAGACATAAACACACAAGACACACAAGACATAGGAAGAATAATTCAATTTAAAATACGAACATGTTGTGTGAAAAACTACAGAAGTAAATACTTCTGCAAAACAGAAACAATTGCTGAAGTGTTTACCTACACTCTGGAGTGCCTGCACCGCCCTCTTCTGGTCATGGCGAGTATTACAACAACAACACGAGTGCTGGAGCAACAACAAGTGCACTCACACTATGATATTACTGCTTTTATTCAGCATTCATAACCCTCAACATCGCATCGAGCTAATCGTCTCCTTCAGACTGAATATGATGATGCGCCAATCAAGTATAATTTGGAGTAGGAGGGAGATTTTGAATCAGGTAATTGCTTCCCCCAGATATCAGCATATCCTGTTGAGAGAGCTGGGTGAATTATACAAGCCTAAGGTCGTTTGAGATGTCGATATGTTTTGTTTGTCATAGCCAACGTGTTCATTTGTGACACTGACTTGCGTTTAGTGAAACGGTGAACCCACAATGTTAGGGCTGAAAGCATTCGTCATCTACAACAAAAAAAACGGTGGCCGTGTCAAATGAAATTGTTGCACCGGTCATGTCTTATAGGCTATTAAAGCAATGCGTCATATCATCCATGTGCAGTCTAATTATACTCTGTCAATCCTAAACATAATTTCCCTGCTGACTGCCAGCAATCTTTCACACTCGCAATGTCGATACTAATTAGAGATAAATGGCTTTCCCTCTCATATTTTATTCATTTATGGGTTTACTGAATACAATTCCAACTGATGTGCCGTGCGCGTCGTGATTGATGTGCTGATTGCACAGCAAAATGAAGAGCAGGATCCTCCCAGAAACCATTAGTAAACCGAAACACCACTGCACTAGAATGTGTGTCAAGTGATTGCTTCTTCACCAAATGGATCATTAAATTGTCCTCCGTTTGTTTGGAAGATACTAATTGAGGTAGGTGTGGTTGCATCTGTTGCAGTGTGCCACAATGGATTTATTATCCAACAGTCTTGATTGGAAAATATGGCCGTATTTTCTGGGGGGGGTTTTTGACAAGGAAATGTTTTCAAGGCATTATATGAATATGAAAAAGCTTGGATTCATTTGAATTCCTGGCGCTTGCATTATGTAACAAGAAAAGGGAAAGAAAGAGAAATATATGTGACCATTTTCAAATTAATATTTGTTTCTCTCCTCTGGCTGCAGCTTTTAAACACGTCTGTCTGTGGTTTAATCTCCAGATTATATAGGAGATCTCAGACACAGATTTCTTTGCCTTTTTGATACGGCAATTAACTTTAGAGATATTCAAATGGGGGGACTTATCTGAAATGCATTCTACTCCCACTTTCTCTCTGCCCTATATCTCTTCTGCTGCACACAATCGCTTTTCAACAAAGTTCTAATATCTGCTTCAGATCGCATATATTTCCAATTCCTCCAACATCCATCACAAAGAAGGGAGCTGGGCTTGGAAGCTGCATGGAGAATGATCTGGAATGGGCAGTGTTCAGTGGCGGGTGCCAGTTTAGTCTCTCATTCTCCTTTCCCCCTGGGACCCCTCCCTCATTAGAAAACAAGCATGCGCCAAGAGTTCATCTGTTGACGTCACCAACATCGATTGATGGAGAGAGAAACAAGGAAATAAGCAACGTATACACCATCTGTTCAACGTCAATAGAGGTCTGAGAAGGTCTACTTACCTGTAATTCAGGCAGCAGGTTCCCTTTAGACAATAGCTTGGCGTCTAGATAATGATGGATATGAACCAGGACAGAACATCGACACACATCTACAAGATGCTTCTGAAAAGGACAATAGATGGACGTGGTGCCACTTTGGCCAATTATAGATTTTAAACTGAAAATGAGACCAACACAATATTCATAGTTTAGGTATTTTGGTATTTCGCAATAAGGGTTTGGTTTTTTTAGGTCAGAGATCTCATATTTCCTGCACAGCCCTGAAACTCCCCTCTGGGAGTTTTAGAAAGACTCCCTGACTAGAGATATAAAGCTGTCAAGCAAAGCCTCTCTCAGGTTTTTATCAGTTGCATGGGGATACGATAAGTCTCCCTGTGTCCCCTAAACAGCTGAGTCCAAACTCATAACCCAGAAATACATGGGACACAGTGTAACAAAAAAGAATTAGTGAATAAATGACAGCTGGTTACATCATTCAACAAGTGGATAGTGTTGTTTTTTTCGGGGTATACACCAAATATAAACCATTTTCAATTGGTGTCCATCATTTCAATGCATATGTATAGCCTACAGATTATGGCTGAAACATTGTCTGAGAAGACATTTCTGTTGCTCTTTTACATGCTTCGGTCTATTGATCGATGCCAAATTAAACTGTGGCTGATTGTTACTCTGAATTGATTTTAAACATATCCGCCAAATCAATACGTGCACATTTGCAAAGCAACATCTGTGTGCCCATTTGTGTTTCCTCCTGAGATGTATATACAGTGTGTGTGTGTGTGTGTGTGTGTGTGTGTGTGTGTGTGTGTGTGTGTGTGCGTGCGTGCGTGCGTGCGTGTGTGTGTGGCTGGCAGGCAGCAGTGGTACCGTAGCAGAGGGTGCATTGGTAGAAACCAGATAAGAGTTGTGTTTGATGTCTCCCCTCATAATCGGGGAAAAAAACCTAAAGAAGAAACTGACTTTTGTCTGTTCCTCCTCTGGAATACGTTGGCATTGTTTAATTGCGTTCGCCAGCTGAAAAGCCCTCTCAGCTTCGGAGGTTTCATTCTTCATCAGACGAGCGCAGCTGCACCAATCCGCTTATCAGTGTGAGTCTCGGTGATGTTTCCATGGAAACTGTGTTTACTGCCCCTTGGTGTTCTAAAAATGGTTCCGAAGTGAAGCGGTGGGAGGTGTGGTGTGTGTGGCGGTGCCTGAGTGGGACATCGTAACAGGTGGAACCACGCTGACACATTACGACAAATAACCACGTTTCTCTTTAAACGTGATGTTTTTTTGGCCGACGTTAAATTGAATTATATTCTATTGGATAGAAAGCAAAACCATGTTTCTGCTTTTATTTTGTTAAATTGTCATCTCTCTTTCCCTTTCCCTTTGTCTCTTTCTCTGCGTATGCACTGTCCAGGCTTCTAGCTGGCAGCTCTACAGAGATGTTCAGCGTGAAGGCTGGGATGATAGAGGGGAATTATACATACAGGTTCACCCTGTGGCAATTCATTTCCAGGGTGAATCCCATGTTGTGAATTAAAAAGTGTAAGTATTGTAATTATTCATACAATTATTCATACGTCATGCAAAACCTTGGCTCCAGCTAACGGGATTCTATTGGTTATTCTAACAAAGAATCTTATTGTCACTTTTAATTGCCTGACTTGCCCAGTCGCTATATGTGACACATATATATTGTCTCGTTTGGAGACAAACAGCCTATACATGGTAATGCTTGGAAAAATGACGCACCTCCAATCCGCACAGCTAACACTTGTGGAATTCACTAACACCTGCACTGCACCTTCGTTCTCACATGTTCGGTCCAAGAACAAACAAGGAATGTGTGGGAGCATAAAGTTTCTATTTATTTCCGTCGTGTGTCAAGGTGTGTGTAAAGCGATGCGGCTTTCTTGTCACGTCATGTGATAAAAAGACGTCCGCTGGACAACGTGATGCATGCATGTAGTGGGGGTGGGGGGTGGGGGGGTGGGTGGGTGCCATGGTAACCTGATGGAGGAGAGAGTGCAACGTGGATGTTATTTAATTATTCATCAGCACTGACCTCTAGGTAGTGTCCAATGCCTCGGGGAGTACAGCCTGGAGAGTGGAATTAGTGAGAACAGAAGTGCTCTGTCAATACACATAGGTTAATAATTATTGGTCATCTCACAATACAATACACCACAAATATTCACCATTTCCATAAATACAATGATATAAACATGATACATGATACATGCAGTGATATAAAGCAGACCACAACTGACGCAAAAATAATCAGCTGCTGTAGGTAAGATTCAAGAGCTATTATTTGAGTGTGATTTGTTAGAAGTGGTATAGCCATCCGTCAGCTATTAGTGAGTGAAATGTTCTGTGAGAATATCTTTTTTGAGTTGACCGCGCCTGCCTCTGCATGAGACCATTTAGATTTCAGACCGCTCCCGGCTCACTTCTGACCAATCAGGGCATCTCTTCCTGACATGATTGGTTCGGGGAATCCATCTTGCCTGTCAATCACAGGTGCGTGAACGCAACACTTCTCAGTGGTGGCAAAACGATAGGGAGGGAGGGAGCAGAGAGGGAGGGGACGTATCTTTGGTTGTTTAGTTTCAAAATCTTGCTCTCTTCCGCTCTTTTCTGCTCTCTCGTTTCAGCTCTCGACTCTTACCTACAGCCCCTTTAAACGGACATTGTTTTGAAATGAAATTACAAATCTGCGTAAATTCACGAGAGTGTAAAACATATGCAAATCGAGTGACGTGAAAGAGTCATAATGAGTGTTTCTATTTAAATGCTTAACGCAGGTGTGCCTAGCTATCACCTGAGATTCGTCCATGGCAGAGGGTTTTTTACGAGGGTGCCATGTTATGGAAAGTGCTACTATTTCACATTCTGAAATCATAATTAGTTTTGACAGTGCCGTGCCATTACGTTCAGCAAATGGAATCTCTTAAGCTTTTTAACATTCACATTTGCCTACCAGTGTCAATTTGCATAAATATTTGTGCTTTTGGAATAACACACACAGTGCACGCACACACGCCCACACATACACACACACACACACACGCACACACACGCCCACATTTACGACGAAGAGCTTGTTAGGGGAATACATTACTTAACACTCTTCTCTCGGTATTCATCGCATTATTGTTCTGCACACATTTGGCTATATCACGCATCTGTCTTCTGCCATATCTGTATATTACCAATAGCTATGATATTACTGAACGCCTCAAGGAAGACTACTAGTAGGGTGACTTAACGTGTGCCAAGTCAGGGAGACTACACTACACCGCTACAGGATGTGACGTCATGTAGTGAGGCGTGTGTGCAGGCGTTTAGGGACAGTGGAATGCAAGCCAATATATTGCGAACGGCGGCCAGCTGTGTGTCAGTGTGTAAACACTACCATTCACGCCACTCTATGACTCCCTCCATGCATCACTCTATGTGGGGGCCCATCATTAATACACTATGCTATTCCATTTTCACTTTTCATGAAAACATTGTTTCGCGCAAGCACGTCACGTCCCCTCTACTTACAGTTCACCCTTCAACTCTCTGCACTCGTACCTACTCTTCGTCTTCCTCGTTGTATAGCCTCTGGCTGTAGAAATGCCTTGACAGCAGCTATTAAGGCTGCAGTTTCCCTGTCTCCAGACAGTTTTCAGGATGAAAGAAGAAGTCAGAGACAGGCATCTTTCAACACGGGGAACACGGGTAAGTGTTGGTGAAGACAAAGTAAAGAATTCACTATTAAGGAACGTCTGACTTTTGCGGTGGTGGGTGAACATCATCCGATATTAATATTCAACCCATCGTTCTGCGTGCTTGAGATTAGTTTTCTCCGCGCTAATATCCTTCAGAAAATAAATGCCATGCCGGATAAGCGGTCAGTGGTCTTGGAGTGGGTAATTGGTTCTAGAACATACATACTGCCGAGGTCTGGGAGCATGAAAACAACTCGCCAGCGGTCAGAATTGCGTTCAATCTCCAATCTCTGCTTTCATGCTTGCGACAGCTGCCCTGCTCCAGTGACATCGCCTGTCTGCTGCCTCAAGTAGATTATTTGTGATCTGGTGTCCCAACCCGGGAGGCCACCACTGGAAAATAAACAAGAATATCTATTTGTGGAGTGTGTGTGTGGTTGGTGGCTGGTTTAAGCAGCCTCACCTGGCCCGAGTCAGACTGTTTAGATTCTGGTGCCGGGTGAGACTGCACACCTGTGGGGCATGAGTAATCAAGGCCCACAGGTTAAACCAGCCACCACCACACACACAGAGTGTGCCGTGATACGAAACCAGTTGGAAAGCGGCAAAGTTCCCCTTCGATTGATCCAGAGAAACAAGGAAATAAGCAACCTATTCACTCGCATAGCTACCACGTGCCGATCTGTTCAACGTCAACGTGTTTGAGGTCTGAGAATGTCTACTTACCTGTTATTCAGGCAGCAGGTTCCCTTTAGACAATAGCTTGGCGTCTAGATAATGATGGATACGAACCAGGACAGAACATCTACACACATCTACAAGATGCTTCTGAAAAGGACAATAGATGGACGTGGTGCCACTTTGGCCAGTGAACTGAAAATGAAACCAACACAGCATCCATATTTAATGACGGCGAATAATAAAGGACTATATCTATTGTTTATGACAATAAACAATAGATCCCCCCCCCCCCAAAAAAAAGAGAGACCACCCCACCTCACCCACCAACCACCAACCGCAGAAATGCACCGAAACATGCAACGCTTGAGTGGGAGAAATCAATGGGCTGCAGCATCACAGGGTGAGGCTCCGGGCACAGACTTCCTGCATGAGCGGATATTGCTCCAAACGTATGGAGCAAACATATCTGCTCCATGTGATCGATTGAAATTGAAAGTGCATGCCCTCCTAATTTATGTCAATAGTGTTAACGTTTACGTTCTGCGTTTTTACATTTCTCCGACTCATGTTCTGTATTTAGATATATTGTTTTGTAGATTTTTGTTTTGTAGATTTTGCATATTCTTATTTATTTAAAATATTAATTATTGTAATTACTGTCCTGTACTTTCTCCTGTGATACCCCTGGTATATGAATAAAGCACATCTTATTGTAACTGCAGTGGCGATGGCTGTGTGTGTTTGGGAGGCTGTAGGAGTGTGTAGGAGGTCTGGACTCAGGGATCAGTGACAGCCATGAAGGAAGCTGCTGCTTCCTCCTGCTGTCAGGGTTTCTCCCGCCTCCCTGATGAAGAAGAGATGTGATTAACAGGAGAATTACATTCAAGACCAGTGCAAGCCTTGCTCTCTCTCTCTGTCTCTATCTCTCTCTCTCTCTCTCTCTCTCTCTCTGCCTCTCTCTGTCTCTCCCCCACACGGAAGGAACTACTTTGCTGTAAACACGGACTGAACTACTTTACTGTAAACATGGAAGGAACGACTTTACTGTAAACACAGAAGAAACTACTTAACTGTAAACATGGAAGGAACTACTTTACTGTAAACATGGAAGGAATTACTTTACTGTAAACATGGAATGTGAATTAACTCCCATCACCGTGATTTGTCATGATTACCCTTGTAAAGATTAATTATAACTTGCGCGTTAAAATGAGGTCAGCTGTGGAGTGTCGGGTCTTGGGAGGATCGACTTCTTCTCCCTATCTTCCGGATCCTTCTAATTAATCCATTTACATTTTCTTCTTCTGGCAGCAGCAGCAGCAGCAGAAAGAGTCCTGCCTAATGACATCTCAACTCAATAGTTATCCACGTTCTCAGTCACACATTCTCATTTTTATTATATTATTATTCTATTATTATATAGATTTTTATTTTACCCTGCCAGGGATCAGATCTCGAGTGAAATTATAGAATGTAAAAGTCTTTACAGTAAAAAGAGTCTGAAAATCGATGGAGCCATGGATATACCTCCACCACCACCACCACCACCACCGCCACCTCCACCCTCCCATGGTATTTCATTCTCTCTGCTCCGGTGCACATAAGCCTCTGGCCCCCCCGAGCCTGCTGGATGTTGCTTCCAGGTGAGATCCGCTGGTCATTCCGGCAGAGCGCCTGATTGGTTGAGAGGACGGCCAGGATCAATGGAGGCAGCCCAGCAAGAAGGCGATGCATAGAAGAAGCAGAATGGAGACCGGAGACTGGAGCAAACGGGATGTTTTCGTACATGTGGGGAAACTGTTTCGTGTTAAAAGATGCTTGAATTCTTAGTAAGAATATTGTGAAAATGTTTTTCTGGTCGTTTATTCAAGGGATGAAATGGCACGAGGAATAGAGAAACTGACTAAACTGACTAAACTGAAACTGTTTGTTGACATTTAAAACATATGAGTGACAGCAGTGGGAAGTCTCTAAATATAAAACGCTATAGGCCAGATGATATAAAACATCCTAACTCCCAAGAGAAGAAAAGGCGTTAAGTGGACAATAGACGAATGTTTAATGTAGGAAGCTTTAAAACAGTGCGTTCAAGAAAGCCATTGCTGAGCTCTTAATTTGAAAGGACAGTAGCCGAATGAATGCTAACTCCTGTCAAAATGATTATTCTTTCTCTTTCCCTTCACAAAGAGGGATAAACTACATCTCTCTGTTCTCTTGCCACCACTACCACATCAATTGGACTTTCCTTTCTTTAATTACGTGACCTACCTGAAGGAAGGTTGTGTCTTTACAGAGACTAATGACCAACCGGAGCCCTGGCCGGTTAGCATAGCTCAGAGCGGTCCACTGAAGCTGTCTTTGTGACGGACAATGAATTAGTGGAGGCCAGGTGAGGTTTGACCCCACCGCAGTGGTAAATGCACTCATTAAAGTGAAGACACTCACAAGAAAAGGGTCTTGGGTCAGATACAGTGGCGTTTGAAGGATAACTTTGCCGATTTTCAACCGTATCTCTTATCTATCTGCATGAGGGATATAGTGTGAAAAACAGTGGCACAGCAGAGATGCAAAATCTGCACTGATTTGTGTCATCCGGTGTCATCTAGCGGGGAGATCTGGGTGCAACATGGAGGAAAGGTAAACATTGTTCATTTGCATAAACTACCCACATTGAAATTATACAAAGCCGGTTGAAAATCAGTGAAGTTCCCCTTTAAGTGATCTCCAAATCTAGTTTACTTTCATCAGTCTACCTTAGATAAAATATGGTAATATGCTCCTTTTTATACATAAACATGACCAATTATTAATAGAATCAAGATAATATTGTACAACATTAATACTACCAGGGAAAACAGCACAATGAAGAAGACAAAGAAGTAAACCAATAATATGAAGAATAACCAGAAGTCCTGAAGCTACTTCTCGATCGTAATCGTTCTCAAAAACTCAAGCAAGCCACACACATGCTCTCCCCCACGATGGTGAAATGTGACACTTTTAATTTGGACTTCAGCATCAACGCGGGGTTATTGAAGCCCCTGACACGTCCCCGTTTCCTGCAGCTGATGGTCTGGGAAGAAGTTGGTCAGAATCCAAGCGGCCGACGGATGTGTTGAGATTAGCCGCGGGCGTGTCACCGCATCAAGGCCCCGTCACTCAGTCCTGAAAGTAATCTCAGAAAAATAATGCATCTGGCCGGCTGGATGTGAATGGGCGACTTATCTTGCTGTCGGCCGATTCTTCCCGGGCACATGCCTGTGCGCTCGCGTGGAATGAGTCACTCATGTCGCTGTGGTCTTCGGAGCTCTTTCAACCCACTCTCACAGGCTCACACAGGCCAGGTGCATCGCCTCCACGTCTATACTACCTACAACACACACACATCTATAGGCCTACTGCGTTCTACAACACACACACACACACATCTATAGGCCTACTGCGTTTTACAACACACACACACATCTCTGTGTTCTACACACACACACATACATCTATACTGTGTTCTACACACACATACATACATCTGTACTGTGTTCTACACACACATACATCTGTACTGTGTTCTACACACACATACACACATCTATACTGTGTTCTACACACACATACATACATCTATACTGTGTTCTACACACACATACATACATCTGTACTGTGTTCTACACACACATACATCTGTACTGTGTTCTACACACACATACACACATCTATACTGTGTTCTACACACACATACATACATCTGTACTGTGTTCTACACACACATACATACATACATACATACATACATCTATACTGTGTTCTACACACACATACATACATCTGTACTGTGTTCTACACACACATACACACATCTGTACTGTGTTCTACACACACATACACACATCTGTACTGTGTTCTACACACACACACATACATACAGCTACACTATCTTCCACAACAAAGCCTGATGTTATCCACGGAGCTGCCGTTCGGTGATGGGCGTCACTATTAAAGTGTTTTTTTTAACGGAACCACATTTTGTGCGTCTGACCACGACAATATCGCTCTCCGTCTCTGTCTCCTTGTGATTTTGTGTGTCAGACAGTCGCCGCTCTGGGAGGCCAACCTTTCAGCATTTCCAATGATGTGCCTCGGGAAAAAAAATCTGTTTCCAGGGCAACCAGGGCACCGAATACATTCGCAGTGGCTTTTCACTGCCTCCTCCTTTGTTTACATTAGTGTTTCATGGAGGCCTTGCTTCTGTTCTCACGCAGCCAAACACGTACGGATAAACAGCTCTCCCACTTACAGTCAAGGAGACCGTAATCTTATACACACACACACACACACACACACACACACACACACACACACACACACACACACACATAGACACACACACTTAATCAATTATTAATGTTTGATGTCAGTAAATTAGAACATTATGCGTTTACACAT
>OOFB01024775.1:15782-41499 GCA_900323305.1 Trachyrincus murrayi
CCCTGTTAACAAACTCTTTTACAAACACAGCCTACTTAGATTCGTGTTTTCTGACTATGTTGTATGTCACATTCGCGCCACGGTGCCATCCCATCCACAGTACTCCATTAAAGGTGTATTTTAGATGGTCATGATAACGTGTCGCACAAACGTGTCGTGCTGTACATTTTCCACCTCTGTACATCCCCATCCTATCCTAAACAAAAGTGATTATTTGTGCTTATTTCAGGGTAGGCAAGTTGAACGCCTCACCGTGGGCAGTGAAGAAAATCAACACCAAATGCGCTGCCAAGCAGATGCATGTGTACCAGAGTCGACTTAACGAGGAGGCGAAGATCCTGAAGGGCATCCATCATCCAAACATAGTTGGTAAGACCACACACACACACACACACACACACTCTATCAAAAACACAATGTAAACCTCAGTGTGTAAGTATGTCAGTCCTCTCCACATTGTGGACAATGAAAGATAAGGTAAGTGGGGCTTTATTAATCCCAGCGGTCTAGTAGATGATGTCATTCGACCGTAGTAACCCACATGATTGTTAATAGATAATAGATCATTTATATAATTAACAATGATCTTTTATTGATGATCGATATCCGTTTGGTTCTTTCCGCCCCTCCACCAAGGCTTCCGTGCCTTCACCACAGCCAAGGATGGGACCAGGTGCCTGGCCATGGAGTACGGCGGCGAGCAGTCTCTCAACGACCTCATCGAGAAGAGGAAGGCGGAGGGACTCAAGGCCTTCCCGGTTGCCACCATAGAGAAGGTGGCACTGCACGTCGCCAGAGGCCTGCAGGTAAACCCTGTATTCCTCGATGTTACTTTAACATATGTTCCGTATGCCGTTGTTGATTAGGCAGCTTTGTGCTAATAAAAATAAACTAAACAAAAATACTATTGGTTACCTATTTGGTAAAAATGGTAGTGGTAGTTATTTTGAAAAGAGCCTGAAGACTATTCAGCAGACATGGTTATTATAGATGTCATGTATGTTCATGTAAATGTCACTCAGTTACATTTTAGGGAACAAAGGGGGCTTCAGGACATCAGTGTGGGTTTTTTCCATGTGTGCCAATATGTCACTCATCTCTCAATACAATTCCAGCTAAATGGGTGCTTTGCTTTTTTTTTGGTGCACATATGCAAGTTGTGTGTTTTCTTTAGCTTGTGTGTGTGTGTGTGTGTGTATGATCTTCTGGAACATTCTGTCTGACAGTACCTCCACAATGAGAAGAAGCTGCTCCACGGTGACATGAAGTCAGGCAACGTGGTGATCAGGGGTGACTTCGAGACGGTCAAGATCTGCGATGTGGGCGTGTCCCTCCAGCTCGACGAGAACATGAAAGGTAGGATCCCCCCGCCCGCCCAATTGTAACAACAGCTTGGTGGGAGAGCCGGGAGATGCACTGTGTGGTTCAACAATAGATCATAACAGACCGTGTTGTTTACTACTCCATGCAGGAACTGAGGACTGTTGTATATTAGTGTATGTATGAGTTAAATATCAATCTATCCATTGTTGAAATAATAGCTGAGTCCTAGTATAAGTTTTTATTTGTGTGTGGCAGATTCTATATGAGGCAGATTATTTCTCTATATATATTTATATATATAGAGTTGTGTCTTCTATGCACTTTGGTCAACAGTCATCAGCCATGATGTGTTTAAGATAAACATTGTGCTGGTTCAAGTAGTGTTTAGCCGCTTAGAGGTATCATTAGGTGTCATTCACAATGTATATAAATGAATTTCCATTGAAGGAATGAAACCGGAGTTATTTACATTGACATATACAATGGTTTTAATGTGTGGTGCGTCTGTCCTGTCCTTATTTCCTGCTTACGTTGGGATGATGAGCTGTCATAGGCCAGATGAATACTGGTGCTGGTAGTATTAAGTAGGCTTGTAAGATGTTTCCTACGAGACTCTTCTTTACTTGGCTAGTTGGAGCATTCAGGTGGGATCAATTATGAGCAATTATGAGGATGGATTCAAGATACAGCAATCAGTTGAAGACCCAGTGGCCATAGTATCTTTGAACTTCTGCACGCATATGTGGATGGCTTATGTTATGATTATAGTGTCCCTAGTTCATCTGTATATGTTTGTGTTTCTGTATGACTGATGAACTGCATGCAGACAGCACTTGGCATAGACATTAACTGTTTACAATGGCTGCATTTCTTAGTTTTGGTTTCAAGCGTTCGTTTTCTGGTTTTACTCATTTTGTTGAGCTGCTTTGTTATGCACACACGTTGTCAACATTGTTCTTCTTGTAGATACGTCAATCTAATTGCATGTATCTTCCTCTTGATTCATACTTGCAAATGGGACCCCGATCCTGGCCTGTTTTTTACAATTAAACACACAAGCAAACAAATTTGCCATTTAAAGAGCAACTACACACTTACTACACCGCATTTGTGAGTTTTCTAAGCATGCATCTCCTTGTCTCTCGCTGTCCCTCCCCCTCCAGTGGCTGACCCTAAGGCGGAGTACGTCGGCACAGAGCCCTGGAAGCCCAAAGAGACCCTGGAGGACGGAGGGGAGGTCACAGACAAGGCAGACATCTTTGCCTACGGCCTGACTCTGTGGGAGATGATGACCCTGGCCATGCCCCACCTGGAGATGCTGGACGACGAAGAAGAGGAGGAGGATTTGGGGGACGAAGGTGAGAGCACGAATGGCCCCGTGGAATTTCAGTGTAAATGGTCTGGGGCGACGGCCTTGTAGAGGAGATGTAGAGGAGAGATGTACGACCTTGTAGAGGAGAGATCTACGACCTTGTAGAGGAGAGACGTACGACCTTGTAGATGAGATGTAGAGGAGAGATGTACGACCTTGTAGAGGAGATGTAGAGGAGAGATGTCAAAGTATCTATTGGGATACTTGCATACGTATCATACCATGGACAACCATGGAAGAGTTTGTCTGGGCATGAGATGTATGATGTTCTGGGCTTCATATTTGCAAAAAATTTTGATCCTGCAGAATGAGTGTTTACTCATTATTTCAAAATTGTGTACATTTTGCACACAATTTTAATTTTGAGTTTTGGGGCCACAAAAGTGATCCAATAGAAAGTCCCGTAGGCATAGCCTGTCTCCTCCATGCCTTCTCTATACCACTTGTTCTTATACGTCCCACGTCTGCTCCGCCACCAGATGAGTCCGACGAAGACAGCTTCGACGAGGACGCCTACTACGAAAAGCTGGGCACACGGCCGCCGCTGGAGGTGGATGCCCTGGGGGCCGGCTACCGCCGGGTGGTGGAGCTCTTCTGCCTGTGCACGGAGGAGGACCCCAGGAGACGCCCGTCGGCCGCCCAGATTGTCCAGGCCCTGGAGAGCAACGCCCCCAGCGAGGTCATCGTTCTGGATTGATGAACGCCGTGACCGGCATGGGGGGGGGGTGTCTTTTGGTTTCTCTTCAGCTGGTCGGGTCGCCCTCTGCTCTGACCATGAATTGATTTAAAGGAACGTATGATTTCTTTTTCTTTTGTTTTCTACATTTCCCTCCACATTTTCTTTCTAACATGGCACGTGCGTGTCTGATGGGAACAGGTAACCCTGTTTACCAAACCCATGAATCAGGTGAAAGAATGAAAATTTATGACATGTGCCCAAAAAAAAGATATAGCACTGTATGTGTGTGAATATGTTCACTTTTCTGTTTGTTGTATTATCAGTGTCTTGTTTGTTGTTATTAGTGTAACTCTGTCCATTGTACTGTCCCCTTGTATGTATGTATGTATGTATGTATGGTTTTCTACACGACCCACTGAGACACGTGTACTCTTTCACTGAGATCTCACAGTAGGACGTAAGCACCTAAGCACATAAGGTATATTTTAATAAATCTTTTTTTTTCTGAAGCAAAACATTGTTCATCTACTTGCCACTAGGGTTTGCAGATAAATGCCCAGTACATGTTCAGAAACTTTCCAGAAAGTTAAGCTTGGGGTTTTGGGGAATTTTCACAAATGTTTATCGCAAAAGTCAGCCAATTATGCAAATATCACTAATTAGACCCAATCCACACCTCCACTATCACCACCAGTACTTGAACTGAAAACAATCATTCATTAACTTCATTGATCGTCCAGGGCGAATATAATTGATTGCGAACAACTCAAACCATATGTCCACAGGATGCGATACACACTGTTAGTTAGTACAATTAGTGACAATTAGTCACTAATTAGTACCCACTTAGTCCCATGCGAATCCCTCTTGACCATAAATGAACGTACGCTCTCTGGAAATGACACACAAACACTGGAATATCCGCTAATGGTGGTATTATGTGATCAAAAACAACAACGGTAAGACATAACTTGTGGTTGATCCTTGTCGGGTGGTCACAGAGTGATCTGCTTGTACCATTGGAATCTGTGGAGTCTCAGCTTTCATACGACGTATCGTTTGCGTAGATAGCAGGCGGACATGCAGTTGTGTTGCTACGTGCTTACTTGATACAGGGTGTCACGTGACTATTTTCTCACGTGATTAAATGTCTACAGAATCCTTGTGTGTGGCAGATAGAGTAGATCCTACTTGGGGATGAAGAGTGAATATTATTCATTGTTCGGTTTGCGACCATTTGTTTCAGGAGAACATACTGCGACATGTCGATACACCCTGAATATCCCGTTTTGAAAAACTATCTTTTCAAACGCTCGTAACTTGCCCACTTGACTTCCATTCTAGCCCAGCTAGATGCTACAGGAAGGTGTCTCTCATAACACTAATTATGGGTCTGCTCCTATGTACCAGGGCACTGGTAGTAGACTAAACTAGTGAAGGTAAGTCCGTGTCCTGGTATGTCAAAGTAGCGTACCCATAATTAGTGTTATGAGTGACACCTGTGTTTGTCTTACAATGACCTCTATGAAAAGGGTCTATACTGAAGCAAAGTAATTAGCACAATAATGGCATCTACACTCTGGAATCACACTAGACAATATGTGAATAGGCCCTTGGGTCCTAAAACATATCCTTTAACTAGCCTTGTTAAATATTGAATAAATGTTGCACTTTCACACAATTGATGATTGGTGTCTCCAGCACCCGTCAGTAGGATAAAATATTGATCCATCATATTTCCAATTTGGTCAGTGCAGGTTGTCATTGAAGACATTTTAAAACATTGTTGTTTGAGTAGTGTCATTCTAGGTTGGCAAGTATGTGGTTATTGAAACACACGTTCCATCCAAATCTCTACAAATAACGGTACACTTCTAAAAAAGATGTTTTGAAACAAATGGGATTTATTTAACCTATATACACACAATAAACCCCCATTGAAATGCTAATAGTAATTAACCTTTTTCACAAGTCTATATAAACATGGTCAAAACAAAATATAAACAAATAAACAAACAAATAAGAACATGGTCTTTTTCTAAAACACTCAAAAGGTAAGTTACAACAGACATACATTCAAAGAATTCAGAAAACATACTTCAAAATATGAAGATGCTTGAATTAAGAGTAAAAAGAACAATCTGTACTTTTCAATAAAAACATAGGGCAGTACAAATTATATACCCAAAAAATATTTAAGTGACAAAAAAGTATATATTTCTTAACTAAACTCTTTTCAACTAAACCTTTTCTTTAAATGAGGTCAATTTACACGGCAGGGCATAAATTTGTCTGCCATAAAAGATCTGACGTGGAACAGGAGAACGAGAACAATAATTTAATAAAAGTCCTTCAAATGTCAACAAACCCCCCCCCCCCCCCCCCCACAAAGAGCAGGTAAACACACAAGGGGTCCACTGCTCCCACCCCCTAACACTCCTCAAGTGATGAAGTTGTAGACGAGGAAGGTGGGCGTGTTGCAGTACCGCGTGGCAAACTGTTTCCCGTCTGGCGTGGGGTCGGAGAAGGCGATTTCCTCCTTGGTAAGAGGACTGCCGTACATGAAGGTGCTCCTGAAAAGTCCCAGAAGGAAGGCATCGGGTTATTGGCAAGCCTGATGTTGCGGCCCTGTTCTGTTCTGTAGTGTGTTGCATGGGCACCAATCACTTCCATAAAAGGAAGTCAGAGAAAACTGTATGCAATGACATTCAATTTGCAATGTCTGCCAACTGTAGGTAAGACTTAAGAGCTACCATTTGAGGGTTATTTGATTTAGCCATAGCCACTCGACTATTAGCGAGTGAAATGCTCTGAGAGAATATCTGTTCTGGTTGACCATGCTCTTTGACCCTTTTCTGCTTGCTCTCTTTGCAACTCTCAAATGTTACCTACAGCAGCTTTAATATAAAGTACAGCGTTTCAGAAACCGCTATTGCAAAAACACAAAAAAACTGTAGCACTTTGCTACCCCTTAACACAATAACCTGACTGTAGACGGTCCAGAGCGGCCGGCGGCGGCCTCTTACCTGGCCGTGTCCAGCAATCGTGTGGCGATTCCCTTCTGGCGGGCCAGGTTGAAGACCCAGATGCGGCTGACCCCGCACAGGGCGTTCTCTGGGCTGGTGGAGCAGCACCACGCCCGGTGGTGCTCCATGAAGTCCTCCCGGGTCATGTCTTTAGGCGCCTCGGGCAGCGCCAGCACGCGGAACGCCTGGACAGAACGGAGGGCACCGGGTGGCATGTTAGCTGGGGCCGGAGGGATTGACCGTTTAGCTGCACACATCAGCGGCACTAGTGGTTCACTAGTAGGGGTGTGAATGTTTCGGAATCTCACGATTAAATTTTATTTTGATTCTTGGGGTCACAAGTCGATTTAAAAATCAACTCTCGATTCAAAAATCATCTCTCGATTCAAAATCGTCTCTCGATTCAAAACTATTCCCGATCTCGATTCAGTACATAGCGGTACTGATTTCAGGATCTACTCCAGTCCGCTGTGTGCTAAGAAAGGCGGTATAGCAAATTATGGCATGAAAGCGTAAGAGTTAAGTGTGTATAAGATTATGTAGTTTTAATATTTGAAAAAAGTTATATCAACTGATCAATAATGTAAACACACAACGGCAAACCTAAGACAAATGGAAAAAATATATATATATATATTTTTGGAAATTGCAAATCGATTCAGAAACATAGAAGATAAGAATCGCGATTCTTACGTGAATTGATTTTTTTCATGCACCCCTATTACTAGCTTGCCTTGCTCCTGGCCCCATAACCCCAGTGAACAGCAGGCCACAGTCATGCCATACCACACAGTATAATCGCGGCCATTTTCTTTTCCTCCACTTTTCATTGGACAGTGTTGTCGTGTTCTACCTGTCGTATGTTTTCTGCGATGAGGCAGCCCACCACCATGCGCTCACTGTTGATGAACAGGTAGGTCTTGGCCTGCCGGGGACAGCTGAGCGCCACCTGCTGGAAGCCCAGCTCGTTGTCCACCATGAGACGCACCTCCTCGGCCTGTGGTGACGAGGGACACACATTTAAAGAAAGAGAAGTGGAAATAAGGAGGCGTGAACGCACCAAAGTCACAAACCCAGAGTTGCTTCCTGTGCTGTTCTGCGAGTATTTGAAGCAGGAAAGCACTGATAATCAATTGAAGTCATCAATACAGTATTGAGACATTGCTGTCGTATTGGCAATATATTCCCAGATAACGATGTTCTACGTTGCCCTCGTGTGGATTAGATCCAACATCAAATGCGTACTTAATTTAAAAAGGTATTTGCAAAGAGTTTATTTATTTAAAACATACATAGAAACAAAACATCATCAATCAAGCGATCTCATACACAAGTATGAATAATAATAATGTAAAAATGAACACCTTTTTGAGAGCGTACTTGGGGTCATTGGACATCACCAGGATGATCTTGCCATCCCAGAACTCTGCCACCACCCGCTCCTTCTTCCAGCCCTGCAGCACAACACAGCATGCTGGAGGTTAGATGACGTCGAGGGAAAAATGTAAATCCTGAATAAAAGTGTATTTAGTGGTTTAACACATTGTATAAGATAAGATGTACTTCATTAACCCCAGATGGAAAATTTGGTATTTGGTGGACACTTTAGTGGACACAGTATTGTGAGAATGCACTCACAATACTGTGAGTGCATTATTGTTATCATGAGTGATCCCAGTGGGAATCTAACCCTGGCAGTGTGAATGCCTTGCTCTACCAGTTGTTTCCGGTGTACCAGACATTTAACTGGGTATAAGAGTCCCCAGCGTCAAACTCTCGGCGGTGGAATGGCAGCGTACCACGAACTTGAGGCTGTCGAGGAAGCGCTGGTGGAACTGGGTGTGCTGGAACTGGTCCTCCGGGCTGTCGGCACTGTACACCATCCCACAGGAGCTGCAGCTGGCCGCCCCAAACTGCTTCTGACCCGCATCCTGGTGGGAGGGGGGGATGGTGATAAAGACATGAGACACTCACATTAGTGAAAGGTGAATGGGAGCGGAGTGAGGAGAACTAGCATCGGAGTGAGGAGAACTAGCATCGGAGTGAGGAGAACTAGTATCGGAGTGAGGAGAACTAGCATCAGAGTGAGGAGAACTAACATCGGAGTGAGGAGAACTAGTATCGGAGTGAGGAGAACTAGCATCAGAGTGAGGAGAACTAGCATCAGAGTGAGGAGAACTAGCATCGGAGTGAGGAGAACTAGCATCGGAGTGTGGCGCTAACATTTGTAGAAGATTTGAGCGTTGGCCACACACCGCTATGAATATGTAGGTTTTGTAAAACTTGACTAATAGAATGGTGCGTGTCGTTTTCTACGTTGCAATCTTAACATGAAACGCTGCTGTGTGCCAGGGATTCTGGCCAAAATTTGGAACATTCTGGACTTGCATCAAGCATTTCAATATACCGGTATACGATAAACAATGAATTCCAATACAAAAGTAATATCGAACCAGAAAACGTGCTTATGGTGGCGTCTGAAAGAGAACCTCTACTGTAGCACATCACCCAACTCATCAATGGATGGTGCCATTATCCAACCAGCCAATGCCAACCAACACTTTCATGCTAGCTTGGCGTATTTTTATGTAACACTTGATGAATGAATACACAAACATACAATAATGAGCTGGTCGTCATCCTGCTTGTCTGTCTTTCGTCGCAGGCTTCGCTCCCTGGGCACCGAGGAGGCTGTCGCAAGCTGCAGTGCCACCGCTGGTCCAGTTTGGGTACTGCAAGCTACTGGGGACTTCACCAGTGACCTGAAGGATATGGTAAAAAACAAATCAATCAATCAGTTGGTTCTTTTGAGGAGAAAGCCACAGAACAGGAGGGATGGATATACAATTTCTGGAAAAAAAAACCTGGCAACAATCACCAGGAACATGTCTCAGCCTTAGGAGGCAGATACGATTTGGAGATAGATAAACAAATATTAATGGCTGACCTCTTTGCAGATGAGCCAAATATGGGATACACGGCTGGAGACTCTGTGGGGGAAATGTTTCAAAATCAGCATTGTTGATGGAAACGCCAAAATCTCATGAAGACCAACAACAAGTCATGGTCATCGTACTAAAATCTCCAAGCGCAAATCAATGTGGGGAAAAAAGTGAAAACAAAACCGCTTACAGAATATGGCACAGGCCAATAGCGATTCAGCTGCTAAATAAGATGGCAAAGAAGGTGTTTACCAGAGACTGGGCTGCAGACACCGGCGGAAGGGTTTGCGTCACTGTGGTCAAAGACGGGTGCTGAGCAGTCATCGACCTCCTCAAGACGATTCATTTTAAAAAGGAAAACATGACAATTATTTTGGGCAGTAGTTGTAATGATATTAACAGATGGCCATTTTCCCCCTGGAACAACTAAAAAACAAATTTTCCCCATCAAGAATCCCTTTCATATATAGATAGATAGATAGATAGATAGATATATATATAGCTACCTGTGCGTTGATGCTCGAGGCTGTGGATGCAGGACTGGCTGTGGAGGACCTGCTCAAAATGACCTTCACTTCCTTGGTTATTCTGTATTTCCGGGTAAGCACATCAGGTGAACTGGTGGGGGGAAAAGAGCCAGAAATGACTCAGACGATGCATTTGTCACAATGTCCTCCATCGTACAGATGTATTATCTGCAAGTACATGGATTGGACAGGCTGCAATAAAGCATTAACTAGGGGGGAGGGGGGAGAGATCGTTCAGCGCAAAACATGCAGGAACCTTATAAGCTCCGGAGACCCCGGTGGGCTCAGGTCCGAATCGGCCCAGTCTAGCGGGTCGTACTTGTCTCTGCTTTGCTCTTTGCTGGCACCATCACCGTCTGCTTTCCTTTGGCCCAGCTGTGTGCTCCTCTGCTAATGGGGAACGAGATCCAAGAAACAATACTTACAATCATGGTTTTGTCTAATCTATCATTGTATAGAAATATTTAAGAATGAAGTGTCACTTTTCTTTGAACCCATTGAATTGCCCCTTAAAAATTGTAAAAAGTAAAATGATTCCTTTGGCTACGTTTGTAAAAGACTAGTCCACGATATGAATGCATACAAAGGAGAAAACAATTTCACTCTGAGTGATTATTAAATATCATCTCCATCGTGATCCATAATGGAGTGTACTGTATTCTGACCCGATTCAGCTTAAAATGACACATCATTGGGTAATTTCAAGCCCCAACTACTGACAGTCTGAGAAGATGTGAAACAAGGCAGACATGGTAATAAGTGTATGAAATGTTGCAAAGATCCACCACCCATTAGGAACTAGCATCCTCTTACCGCTTCAGCTACTGTCTGCTGCGGGCTCTTGGTAGTTTGCTCGGGGGCCACGGGTTCCTGCTGGGGCCTCTTTGCCCCGACCTTTGGCGGGGCCACGGTGGCCTTCCTCTTGGCTGGGGCCGGCTTAGTGGAAGACCTGGGGGTGGACTTCTTGTACATGGAGGTGGGCTTCTTGCCCGTGCTAAAGAAGGCGGCGCCCACAAAGAGCTTGGGCTTGGGCTTGACACCACTGAAGATGATGGTGATTCCCTTCTTGGGCTCTGCGGGTTTCATCGACGTTGGCACCGGTACAGCACTGTCCAATAAAGAATGCATCAAAATAAATCTAATCTAAATCACTGGTCAAAATCGCCCTCGCAATAATATTTTACATCTGTAATACGGTTTAAAAACCTATTATAATACATACTGAGGTAAACAAAAACAGGTATTTGGAGTGTGTGACTGAAACATAGACTGAATCTCAAACCTGCTGCTCAGATTTTTCAGAGAGATCCTTTTAGGAGGTGCCATGTAGCTCTTCATGGCCATCTTGACGGCGTGGGTGGAGGCCGTCCCCTTCTTCCTCTGCTTGGCGCCCGCACTGGGCTTTGACTTCTTCTCCACTTGCTGCTTGGAAAGAGGAGGCGGAGGCAGAGAGGGAGGAGGAGAAATGGCCTTGATCTCCTTCACCAGCTTCCTCTCCAGCGGGGTGAGGTAGAGGGGCTTCTGCGTGCCGTAGAAGGAGCTAGCCACCATGCCGCGCTTGTGGGGAGATTTGGCTGGAGAGCCTAGAGGAAGGGAGATTGGCATTAGATTAGTAACCATATTAACCATTAAGTGGAACAATTAAAACACACTTTTGGTTGTAACATGTTTGGCCTCTATACTACCGGCTGTACCGTCTGTTGTCAAAGCTCAAGTGACAGGATCACATTAGTAAACTCCTATCATTGGCATCATTGTATTGTGGCAGCCGCAGGGCACAGATTTTATCCCAGCAGTTTTCATTCTGGCAGACACTAGAGAGGCTGCTGAGCATTGCCTCGCGTATTTGCGGCGTCCGGTGGGGCCGCACCGTTATCATTACAATACAGAGGTTGTGTGAATGTACAGTAGACATGAAACAAAGTACCTTGTTCAGCCATGCCGTATTATTGATAGTATTCAAGATATATAACAAAACTATTTGTTGTGCTTGTGAATTGTATTCTGCATTGCCATTACCTAAGGGAAAGAAGACCATAATCAAAGCAAACAAAGCATGAACGTGCACCCTGTGCCGATGCTGTGTCCCCCCCCTACCTGGTGGAGAGCGCATGTATTTCTGCGGGGAGGGGCTGTTCTCCTTTCCTAGTGCCATGGTGGGATTCTTCCTGACGGGGGACTGCTGGACCCTGGCAGACCTCCGCTTCAGAGGGGAAGCCTCCTTCGCCTCTCCTCTCTTAGAAGTCAGACTTGAACAAAAATGTAAAAAAGGAAGGAAAGTCCATTCAAATAATTTTTTAGAAGTCATTCAATATTGGGAGTGGAACATGCCTATTTCGTTATATTATGCATAACGTAACTATGAATAAATAGCTAAATGGTAAAATGGTTGTATGTACAAGCGTATTAATGCCTATGTTCAGTATAATATCAAGGATGATTAAGTGTAAGTATATGGTAAGGGGGGGGTGAAGGCTCACCTGTCCAGGTCAAGGGAAGAGTGTTTCCGCTTCCTAGTGGTTTGAGGCATCATCTTAACAAATCCCACGTCTACTCACAACCGAGACTCCTACGTAAAAAGAAAACACAGCAATTATACACTAAAGGATAGATATCCAGCTGTAATGGGAAATGGGAAAACACTAAACTAAATGCATATAAAGAGGTTAATTGGGTGCAATATATTCGGTTATTTTATATATTAAAACGAATTGGAAGTCAATGACGTAACAGGACTGACACTGCTTTCTCCTAGCACGTAAACCAGACACTGGAGACTAAAGAGATGTCATTGGAAATAACCAACCACTAACAGGAATCACTTTATTGCCTGGTATAAGACACTCGATGGCATGCGAAATGCATAATGTGAAACGTTGAAAGACATCGTTCAATATTGTAAATCGGAGATAGGTTTCAAGGCGACGACCAGTTGGCTAGCTTACAAGTCCCCGGGCTAATTGGCGGGATGACTCAAAGCCACCAACACACACAACGACGTGTACAAATTAAAATAGCGTAACCAACTAAAACCATGCATTAAGTTATATGTATACATATTAATACATTTCATAATAATTTAAGTCATATACAAAAATGCATGCAAGATCTTTACCGCGTAAAGATCTTTGTCCTAATCAATGGAGAAGCGCCAACAAGGACTCGAAATGCATTGAGACGCGTGAACATAATCAACGATTATTATGGCATGAATGAAAACGCACTTTACCTATTACGATCACTCCTTATAGTGGAGCGTTACGCAGACACCCAGACAGTATGACTGTATAGTGGAGCGTTACGCAGACACCCAGACAGTATGACTGTTCTCCCGCGGTGTCCGCACTCGTTCCCACGAAATGCTCTTCGATGTTTTGAAGCGCGCGCGCGCGACCAGAACTGTACACCGGAAATGCGTCATGATTTGTAAACAACTTCCGGGGTCACGTCTACACGCCAAGCACCGCGGATCTGACGGGGGCAAGCTCCATGGGTTGAAGTTATTGCAATTATTTTGGTTATGAATAGACATAATTAGTGCGTTCGCGGAAGAGCTAGTGATACTTAATATACACCGGCGAGTCGTCGTCAAAGAGTTTCCTTTATTTGACACAAGATGGTGTTTTATTTTCTAAGTGCCGGTAGGTATCGCCGAATATAGCTAACTAGCCGGAGAGGAAAGTGCTTCAGAGGCTCTTGTCGAGATGTCAATTAAAGATCATACTGTAATTGAATAATGTGCGTGTATAATGTACGCATATGTATTTGTCATGTATTAAATGCAGCTTATGTCTAAACGTGAATTGCTAATAAATACGTTTTTGTGTTCTCTTTCCTTTTTTGTACTTGCTTTAGTTGTGAACCCCTCCTACACAATCTATATGGGAAAGGACAAATACGAAAGTAAATATAGCGTCTGATGTCATGTTGTATTCTTGTGTCCAATCTTAACATTTCGTGTGATAATACAATGTCTTTAGTTCTTCGTGTAACGTGGCCCTGTTGTCTTTGAACAGATGAGGACCTAATCAAGTATGGATGGCCTGAAGACATTTGGTGAGAGATTCACATTGTTGTTGTTTAGTTAGTGATCGTGTTTATGTATTTTTAAATTATTTGTATGATATCATACAACAGGACTATATCCTGTCTTGTTCTTGGACTGTTGCTAAACTGTCGTTGTTTTGGGATCTAGGTTTCATGTGGATAAACTGTCTTCTGCACACGTGTACCTGAGAATGCCGAAGGTGACGACACCAAATATCCAGTGAAAATGAAATGTAGATGATACTTGTTCATGGTGATATTTTATTGCAGATAATTGTCATGTATATTACTATTAATTACCCTTCATCATTTAGTGATTGATGTATAGATGTTTTTGTGTTTTTCTCCTAGGGTCTAACCATCGATGACATCCCCAAGGAGGTGTTGATTGACTGTGCACAACTGGTGAAAAACAATAGTATCCAAGGTGAAATTAAAAAGCTTGGTTTCAAACGACCTTTTACTAAACTTAGATTTAGTTTAATCTCATTACAGCTGCATTGCTTTGCCCTTTAGTTATGATAGTTTGCAGAATTAAATATGTGAATGCACTATGTTATGTCCCCCCCCCCAGTTCATAATAATCTTTTATTGATGAAGGCTTGTTCAAGGGACATCTCTTAGCCGTACACTGCTGACTATGGTGTTTTATATGCATTGCAGGCTGTAAGATGAACAACATCAACATTGTGTACACACCCTGGGCCAACCTGAAGAAGACTGGAGAGATGGACGTGGGACAAATCGGCTTCTTTCGACAGAAAGAGGTCAGTGGAGGCAGTTGCAATGACCCAGGTTTCACAGGAGATGGCACTGTGTCTTAAGTTTAGATTTTTAGTAGTCTGGTACTTTTCTAAACAAGGCACTCTTTTAAACATGACACTCTTAATGCTGTTCATAAGTTTTGTTATTAGTGCAGTTTGATTGGCTAGCGATGTGATCACTACTATGCACATAATGGGTTGTCGTCATCGCCAGAGCAGTGCTGGTAAATAATGGTTAAATCTGTGCTCCCAGGTGAAGCTGGTGGCCGTGGAGAAGAAGATCAACGAGATCGTCAACAGGCTGGAGAAGACGAAGGACGAGCAGCACCCGGACCTGGCGGCAGAGAGGGAGTCCCGCGACCAGGAGGAGCGCAACGAGAAGAAGGCCCTGCTCCAGGAGCAGAAGAAACGCGAGAAGGACGAGGTGAAGAGGAAAAAGGAAATGGAGGAACTCAGGTGGGCATACGATGCAGAGAGGCACGCTGCTGCTGTTGTTGTTGTTATTATTATCATAAGCCAAAATAATGAGTCAAAGAGCTTGTCTGTTTCTCTGCTCCCCTTTGAACTTTCTTGATGCTTTCATTGGGGTTTATTTTTTTTTAAAAGCTTTACTTAAAAAAAAAAAAAGTAAAGCTAAAGAATACATTCTGAAGAAAATGTGTGCCTTCAATTCGAACTGTTTTCTTTGGGGCAGGAATTACTCTTCCCTCATGACGAGTGACAATATGACAACCAATGAGGTAAGACTATATATGTATCTGCCTTTTAAAGTAAAGGCCGTAATTCAGTCTTAAAACTATTGGGTATTGTTCTTGTATATAATTTCACTTGAATGACTATTGTAATTGCCCTGCCTGTCTAAAAGCCCATCCTTTCGTTGTGACATAACAGTATGTGAGTATTCAACAGAAATTGTGGACAAATCCACTTTGATTCAAATGATTAGTGATTAAGAGTAAATTATACTTCATTGTGAAGTAGCTGCCGTAGGCCACAGAGCACCTCCGTAGCTAACATGCACCTCTCAGCAAAAATGCAATCCCACAGTGATTGGCCCGCTTTGTCTTTGGTACATTGTCCGGTTAATTTCTGGCCACAGTGAAAACAACATGGAGCAGACTGAAGATGGACTATCTTCTTTTGTATTTTAGTGATCACCAGATATGAATATGTGGTGAGAAGTCATTTTGGCAATCTCTATGCAGAATCACCAACAAGGAACCGTGAATGCAAGTACAGGCGTAGGCGCCCACGGCTATAGAGGATAGGACCAGAAAATGTGTCGAGGATTCAGGACAGAGCATGATAAATCACAGTGAATGTCGACTAGACATTGGATATTATATTTGTCAGCGCGTTCCCTTGGGCTCCAAGCACCTCATTTTAAATGGTGGACATTGAGCTTGAACACCCGCATCACATAGCGTGGCTTTTATTTTTGTGTTTTCCGCAGGGGGGCTACGATTCTGACGATTTTATGTAAAGTGCTGTACACCACACAAGATGAGAACCACCCTGCTTGAAGAATCAACAAAACGCATTGTTGGGGCGCTTCCCCACCGCTCTGCCTCACGGTGCATGGACCTCGTACGAAGACCAACCGAAACTTTTGCCTGTCGGACACTTGCAGCAGCGATAGAGCCAAGGTCGGAGAGAGACAGCGGTCCAGACCCTGGTCTGTCTGTGCACTCAGTGGCTCCAACATGAAAAAAATAACATTTGGTTGGACTCGCCCACACCGGAGATGGCAGTCTATAAACCAACACAGGCGAGCTTTGTTAACACAGGGCTGACCTTGGTTCCAAACCAACAGGCCAATTTGAATGGCCTTTTGGTTAGGAACTAACAAGTCATGAAATTATTCATCCACTTTGTTATTAGTGCATAGACACGCACACAAAATAGGTGTAAGTTACCCCCCCCCATCATTTTTTTCACAATTTATTTGTCTGTTGAGCTTGCATGTCAAAAAAAAAACCATAAATCAATTTGACGTAAAGATTAAAATGAAATTTCTTTGGTGTTCTCCTTACATCTCCTTATGTTGATAAAATACTTTTTTTCTATGTACATTCAGTTTCATCTGACCGCAACTCAGGAAATTAGTTATTTCTGTTTCATTATATAATTTTAGAGAAAGCTTAGGAGTAGAACAGCCTTCGTGCCACTTATGTCTCCGGCTAGTTATGTTGTCTAAAAAAGGAAGGCTTGTGAATATCCAGTCCCAAGAGTGTTGCGTTTTAGAGTTTCAAGAAAATGTCATGAAGAAACTAAATTTTTCCCCGCATGCCTTATCACTATCATTCAGTGATTAACTGTAGCTGCTTCGTCATAACCACCAGCATTCAGTGATTAACTGTAGCTGCTTCGTCATAACCACCAGCATTCAGTGATTAACTGTAGCTGCTTCATCATAACCACCAGCATTCAGTGATTAACTGTAGCTGCTTCGTCATACAACATAGTAACTCAGTGTCAGACCAAGGATTCTGTTGTGTTGCTGTGTCGACTAACAGCTCCAAGTCCAAATACATCCGTCTTGTCAGTCATACGTACATGCTCTCTGGAAAGCTGCAGAAAATGCAGGGGAAACTACCTTCTCGCATGTTCATCTGCTTGTGATTTGTGCCAAAAATAAATCCTATTTTCAATTCGACATATAAAAATGTCCTTTTCAGTGGCCAGGATTTAAAGCAGGATTTCAAAAGTAGCTTGAGCTTTATTCATGACCATTTTCTGTTTAATACGATATGTTGAGGTTAGTCCAGGCATTATGTTGTCCATTATTATGTCTAGAACCTGCAGAGATAAGTGTATATACTAGCATATATATATGCTTGAGTTGACCCCAGCCTTGTTTATGAAGATGTGAACATATTTCTGCAACCATACAACCATAAAATCATAGTTTGAATAGCTACCAACTTTCCCAGTTTTCTCCCTGGTTTGAATTTGTGGACACAGAATGTATTTCGTGGTTCCATATATGCTACGTTATCTTTAGTGTTTAGTAGTTGTTGCTTGCCACACCTAACACATATAATATTAATTAAATTGTGCTAACTCAAAAATAAGAGCTCTCTGGGCCCTGTTACAGGGGATTAGGAATTGACAACACCTGCCACAGGCAGTTTTGTTAAAGTTGTTAATCTTCTTCCAGTAGACATCCCCATTACCCCATTATTACAAACTAATAATACACTATAAACAGCCTTATTTACTGTATATTCCCCAGTGACTCAGTGGCTGCTGTCGAGTAATTGCATGGATAACATTGCCAATCCTTATCTAGCTGCATACACACTACTAAATGAACCATATGTGTTGAGCAGATGATAATGACTTAAAAGCTTATGCAGGAATACAACTTGGTGACAGGTTTCCACAACAAATAAGAAAAGCAAATTGTCAAATTGGATTCTCTCTCGCCTGTTGATAAAGAAAAATCCTTTCTGACAAAAATTGGGATATAAGCTGTGTTCTAGGCTGCCAAAAATACAGATGGCCACTGGCCAGGCCAGAACACGTCAATGGTGAATCGCTCTGTTTGTTTCACCACTAATCCTAGCTTGAGCCGTATGAGCGACCTCACGACAGCCAAGTTTCCACTTGTTTTTTTAATGCTTGAATTATGACTCGTCATGACACCCAGAGCTCTTTGAGTCTGCATTTCCTGGGGAATAAAAGGACTGTTTAATGTTTCAATATTTTGGACGGAATTGATATTGTTTATGGTGATACTGAACGAAACACTACTTTCTTTTGCCATTTTCTGTGTTAAGCATGCACAAATAACTTCTGTCTCGTGCAACACAGTGCTGGCTTTGACCACTAGGTGGCGCATGGAGTCTTTTGCATTTGACTAAAGCCAAAAAAGACAGGAGGGCGTAAAAGCATGTACAATGTATTCAGATACACACAAGCAATACAATATGTTTATCTTATATCTAAAGATGGTATATATAAACGTCTAAACGTCAATTACTTTATACAAGCTCTGGAATAACAGTTCTCTTTTTTACTACTAATGTAGACCTTTGTCATGAAGTTTTAATGGGCCACTCTACATGCAAAGATGGAAAGTCAAATGAACATCTGGAATGTGCCGTTGTCCTTGTTTGTGACTAAGGACTAATGGAGTCCACTTGCTATTTCTGTCTGTGTTCTGTATACACAGACAAAGTGTATACAGAAACTAGAGGCCCCAGGCCCATATAGATGTTTGTCTGTGTGTGTCAGTGTATTTATTAGTATCGCCTTCCATTACTCCAAATACATACAGTACCATAGGGCCTATAGACACAATCTGCATTGTTCAGTTTATTCTGTAATGGGAGGATTATTGTCTACTATAATGTATAGTCATAATTATAATGTTTTAATATGGTGGAGGTCCCTCCTCCCTTTTCTGCCTACCACCTAAGGCTGATCAAACATGGATGGTATTTCCACCACAGCGTTGTCCGTGATGCTTGTCGCTGAGGTGTATATGTATGTATGTATGCTTTTGTAAGGCTGACAGCCGTGCAACTCCAGTTGTTTAGATGCCAAGTGCTAGGCCTTCTGGATGGAGCTGTCTCGATTCCTCTCCTAGGTGATTATATTCTAAATGATACATGTTGTATATACGTTAACAAACCGCGAGGAGGTAAACCAACTTATGGCTTTCAAATGCAAAAACAATATCCAAATGCAATATCCAATGCTGTACTTTGTCCAAAAGGGCAAAAGGTTACACCATTCAGCCAGTGTAATGGTGTTGGCGGTGGCAGTGGGCGTGTCTGAGCGGTCAAGCGGACCGAAGTGGGAGAGACGGAGCTGGTGGGGAGCATTTCCAGCTCGGTCGCTGACATTTAATTCCATATTCATGGGGAGAAGTGATGAGATGTCCTGCCAAACACCCATAACTTCCCATAACTCGTATGTTACACATGTGGTGTGTGTGTGTGTGTGTGCGCGTGTGCGTGAGATCCAGAAATCAGCAGGCGTCCTTAGTAATGTTCAGCCTTTTGGGCGGATGGCAAACTTTCTGCACGCTAATGGGTGTTTTTCCCACCGTTCAAGTGAGAAATCCACCAAGAAGCACGGCAACAGTAAAGTAGAATGAATGCAGTGCGTCATATTCCTAGTCAATAAGGTCAAAGAATTAAATAAATTATTCAGTCTCTGTCCTCGGTTCCAATTTCAGATCCACTATAGATTCATATTATTGGTCACCACCTATTTCTACTACAACAACTATGTAATTACAACGAATGTCATATATATGCAAACCATCGACATATTGAATTCTAGGAAGACTTTGGAACATAACTAGACCATAGTTAACTAAACTAGCCAATACGAGAGCACCACATCACAATGGCTCTGTTCTACGGAGCCTAGTTATGGGAAAACCTCACAACCAGTGCTCCACCGCTGGGGGAAACGTCTCACCTGCCCACGGCGCAGGAGTAAGAAAGGGTTTCATTCTACCACGCAGGGCGGGGATGCCTGGCAGGTCCAGTGGAGAACATGAGTGAAGTGGAACCTTTTACCTTCAGGCATCCTCCATCGTGTCCATCCGTTTTGTCGGCTTTTTTTCCACCGCTTTAAAGCAGCATGCACAGATTCAGGAGTCATGGAAGGAACGTTATGCATTTATATACATTTTCAGATACTGTGTGCGGATGGAAGAGAAACAAGCACGCATTGGGAAAGTGGTTAGTGTTAAGTGACGCACAGTTTAGATCGAAAGAACGAAAGAAAGACAGAGAAAGAAGGAAAAAGAAGCCGTGGTGGTCTTAGTAAGCAATCTTGACCCGCAATGCTTCCAGTCACAATAACATCTACCACCCTTTTAGTGGTCAGGTCACACACGATAGATGGAAATAACATGTACCACCCATGTGGTGGTCACGGTAACATCTGCTGGTGGTTGAAGAGGCTAGGAAGGGACCACACACACACACACACACACACACGGGCACAATAAATGACATGGGTCATAACTTAAGAGTATAAACGACCATATCTGTGTTAACCACCATCTCTTCCTTGTTCAATAGAAGACATACCAAGCAACTCTCTATTTGGCTGTCTATCTCATACACACACACACCCCTAGTTTTCGTTCAATGGTCAAACTGGCCTGCTGCCCTGTGTGTGTGTGTGTGTTCACATGTGTTACTTTTGTGTATAGTGTAATGCAGGCCAATGTGGCTAACACATGGTGCTAGCGATGTGCGTTTACTATTCTTGAATGTGTGTGTGTGTGTGTGTAACGCGTTAGCAAACAGAAGCGTTCGTTGTGCATTAAAAACCAAGCCACCGCGTTAACCCGACACTGATACTTTGACCTCTTGACCTTAACACCCACATCCGGGCCATTCAATCAGTCAATACCGTACAGGAAGTCAGAGATACCCTGAATAAGATGGAGGATGAATGAATGATTATTATTCATATTCTTTGCCACATTGATTTGATTTTGATTGATTTTATTTTATTGAAGTGTCCTGCACCCTTTAGGTGTCCAGCCCATATAGGCTTATACGACACTGTTACAACATTGCAACAAATGGTGGAAGGCTACAGTTATATATGGGGTGGATGAGGTCTTGCCTTTGCAAGGGATTGTGTCTCCATGGAAGTCTGACAGCAGCATGCCTCTCCCAAGGCATAGTAAACAAACATGCACACACCGATCCTACCCACCAGAGCATGTGTGACATAGAGATATATCTGTTTACACACATAAAAATAGCATAGCATACCATCACACACCATGTAAATAAGCAGGGTGCAGCAATGGTAGAGAGCTGTTAAGGTCTCATGTGAATGTGCTTGAATGACTTACATTTTAAGTCTGTCAGGCTTCAAGGAATCATTTTCTTAACTTGCTAACTCAACATGAGTGATGCTGATGCAGTTAGCCCAGAACACAGAGAGTTAGGCATATTTCACTTCTTGGCTACTACTATGATATTAGATTATAGGAGTTAGGTGTTTTTGTCTGATATCGTCATAGGGATATTTGTGTGTGTGTGCGTGTGTGCGCATGAATGTGTGTTTGCAATAGCTGTATTGTTGTTTGCAATACAGATATTGCTTGTTGTGCATATTTCCCTCAGTAAAAGTCCTTGGTTTATAAAAGGGGTTGATAAAAGGCAGGGGGGAAAAAAATCACACACAAAAATATGGCTTTGGTACAATTTCACACAGACAGCAAAAAAGGCATGAATACTTTTTCATCTGGCTCCATAAGAGAAAAACAGTGAGAGCTTAGGGTACGAGAACCACATGCAGGCTCAATGAAGGTCAAAGAAGCTGTAGTTATTTATGAACTAAATATGCCCAAAGTTAAAGCTCTTAAGACCCTTTAAATTCCAACCTTTCATTGCTAGATTTGGTTGAAATCATATATTTCTCCACAGAATATGAATATGCTGACCTGTAAAATATCTCAGCGGTTTATTCTGAATTATGTTCTCCAGGCAGCCATGCCAGGTCACACAAATATTCTTTCCACCTTCAAAATCCTGAATCCTTTTGTTATGATTTATGACACTTGACTCAGCATTAGAGATGATTTGAGAACAACTATCAATCATTTTCCAGAAATCATTGTTATTGCTATTCCTGTCAAATCCTGTGTGTGTGTGTGTGTGTGTGTGTGTGTGTGTGTGTCTGTGTGCATGCGTGTGTGCACGCGTGTGTGTGAATGTGCTTGTATATGTCTGGAAGCTTTCTGCTGCTTGTACTTGCTTGTGTGTGACACGGCGCCTGCATGCTTGTGTTTAATATGCAAATCACACAGTTGTTTGTGTTGAAGAGAACGCGGTCTGGAAACATGGTAGTCTTTGTTCATTTAAAATGCAGTTTGTCTGCCCTTCTTTGGATCAAGACTACAAGTCTGTATCTTGTTGGAAATTCCCTTGGTGCACAATAAATGACTTAGATATTAGATTAAGGATGGTTAAATGTAGGTATTAGGTTGGATTAGGTGGTGTAGGTCTGGGTTTGGTGTAGTCAAGGTCAGGGGTACGACATCCATTCCAGACATGTTTCCCCCATAATGTCTTGTGCAAACATGCCACTGCAAGTTTATATGTGTGAGTGTGTGAGTCTTTTACTGTGTGTGGTCTACACATGTCTACAAATATAAAGTGTGTTTTATATGTGTGTGTGTGTGTGTGTGTTGTGTTGTGTATGTGGAGTGGGGTGTGTGTGGTTGCTGGGTGAGGCTGCACACCTTTAGTGCATTAGCCAGTCAAGGCCCACAGGTTAAACCAGCCATCACCACCGGGGAGCATGGGACATGTCAGCACTTACCACCTGCTCTGCCTGCAAAACAACTACAACTTTACAATAAACCGGTTTACTCATCAAATGCCTGTGTCTTGGTGTCGGAGGAGCCCAGGAAAGCCTTTTCAGTGGCGTGTGGCAAGGGTTAACTGCCACGGTGTCATAATTCCAGACTACACTCTGACCTCAGTTCCTTTTGGGAGGGCATTTTGACCTTCTGCATAAGAAACATTTCTCGAGAAAAGGATGAGAAATTCTTTTGGACTTCAGATAAGAAATACCCGGGGCTGAGTCAAGATCTTGTTTACATATAAACTATGCTGTGCATGAGAAAATACAGCACACGCCTGTCAATTCCAGATGATCTATTCCAGTGACATCCTGGACCTCCAAGTGTACGTGTGTTACCGTGTGTGTTTATGTGTAGGTGGGTTGCTTGCGTGGGTTGCGTTTGTTTTTGCAGTATATAGGCACCCATGCTATGCAATTCCAAACATGGATGCTGGCGCAAATGGTTGTATAGGCGATGGGAAGGCCATGGTATTGAATACACATGTATGTTTACAAGTTCCGGCCAATAACATTACAAACATCCCATAATTGCCTCTTATTGCCATGGTGAACCAGAACTCCCACAGCTATACCACTCGTATGGGAGGTCTGTCACATTTGTGTATTCACAGTAATCTCCGCCCCATGGAAATAATTATCCTGGTTTGAATGTGTTTATTGACACATTTGTCATTTATTTGCAATGAGAACGTAATGTAATGTAACAGCAACGGCTGCACACAGTAAACCAAGTAAAACGTTCCAAAATGGCTTGTGACCTTCTGAGGTATTGGCCTTTTCCCCATAGAGAGCTACACACTTCTCTGAGTATATTACAAAGATACACTGAGCACTGATCAAGTAAAAAGAATACTCCTCATATAACATTTTATTATGAACATGAGCCTTTTTAGTCACCCACACCCCAGTAAATCACATTTGTATGTGTGTCTCAGTGGGGTTGTGTATGTTTGTGGGTCGGTGTGCAAGCGTAAGTGTGTGTGTGTGTGCGTGCAGTGGGTGTATGTATGTATGTTTGTGGGTGAATGTGGATGTGTGTGTGGGTGCATGCATGTGAATGTGTGTGTAGGAGGGAATGACACCGTGGGACAGTGGCAACATAATTATACGTCTGTACTGAACTGTACCGATCTGGGTCCGGTGGAGCACTGTTTACCTTCCATCACCGCCAACAGCCCTCCCTCTGTCCATGCTGACCAGCTGAGTTCATGAAACGCAGCTCATTTCTTCACAAAGGAAACAGAGAGAGAGCTCAGAAGCAGAGCAGCTGGAAAGACATTTTTGTTCTCAAGACAAGAAAATGGCGTGGGGTGGGGGATGTTTTCCTTGTTCAGCTCCTGGACAAATGGGAGAGGACATAGCTGTGTGTGTGTGTGTGTGTGTGTGTGTGTGTGTGTGTGTGTGTGTGTGTGTGTGTGTGTGTGTGTGTGTGTGTGTGTGTGTGTGTGTGTGTGTGTGTGTGTGTGTGTGTGTGTGTGTGTGTGTCATCAGTGTGTGTGTGTGTGTGTGTGTGTGTGTGTGTGTGTGTGTGTGTGTGTGTGTGTGTGTGTGTGTGTGTGTGTGTGTGTGTGTGTGTGTGTGTGTGTGTGTGTGTGTGTGTGTGTGTGTGGTACCAGCACCCTCAGGGGGGGGGGTACCCTTGTTTTGAAGTTGTCAGTGTGTTCTATAAAACAAAGAGCTAGAACTCCATGTTCTACCCAGGGAGAGGGGAACTTGGGTAATCGGTGGTAATAGGATACAGTAAAGCATAGGCAGTATTAGAAGACATTTAATATTATAAAAATAGGAAATGGGAGTGAACAGTGACTTTTATTTTTAAATGAAAGTCAAAGTCACTCAATCTACCTGCAGCCACAGCGGACCAAACTAAACAATTGTTTTTCGTGAAGGTATAGCTAATATTACTAACTACGTACCGTCCATAACACTAAGCGTGATACTGTGAATTCATATGGTATTTGTAGATATCAACATATGTTATAGTTATTGTAGTCCATCAATTGATAATACTGTATGTTATGTCTATCAAATCAACAGAACCATGGTCAGTTGCGCAACAGAGTTCCAGAAATAAATGTTTAAATCAGCTCTACACTGCATAATGTATTTTATGTGTTTTTTACTGATATTTTGCTCACTGTATGTGTTGGGCTTTCCCTGCTGTGTCCAGCCAAGGCTTCTATGCATGTATTTCTCTCGAGGTACTACTGCTGACTCACACACACACAGCAACAGGTGCTGGCAGTGTTTGTACAGCAGCTCGCTCGCACACACACACACACACACACACACACATATATCTACCTGAGTCAGAAGGAAAGGCTATGTATATTTATACAGCTGTGTAGGTAATGGGCTCTGTGGTGGTTTGTCATTGCAACACTTAGCGTCTGTGTGTGTGCATCTGAGTGTGTGCATGTGTGTGTGTGTGTCTGTGTGCGTGTGTTTATTTGACCAGGTTAGGTAATGTCTCTCTGCCATATCCGCTGTCCAGCCAAAACTGACATCACTGGAACTGAAATCTCATGAGCTCACCTGGGAGTCGTGTGTGTGTGTGTGTGTGTGTGTGTGTGTGTGTGTGTGACACAGCAGTGGCACACCGACAGACAGTCGCTGAGGGCTGGCATCATGCCTTTGAATGGGGAGCCATGTACATTTAAGTAGAGAAGCAAAGAAATT
>OOFB01024777.1:7169-18936 GCA_900323305.1 Trachyrincus murrayi
TGTAGCCTGCATTTGAGTGTGCCTTGCTGGGGTTGTACTGTGTGTGTGTGTGTGTGTGTGTGTGTGTGTGTGTGTGGGGGTGTGTGTGGGTGTGGGTGTGGGGGGGGGGGTGTGTGGGGGGGGGGGTGGGGGGGGGGGGGGGGGGGGGGTGATGCTATACGCAAAATGCAGGACGCGTGTGTTTAGCCTGTGAGGCGATGCAGGAGCGGGCGGATGTTTCGCTGCTCCGAGAAGAATATCCGACAAAGCCCCTTTTTTCGCCCTCCGTGGATAAAGTCTTAAGCTCTGCTAAACGTGCGAACGACGCGTCAATCGGCCATCAACCGTGCGATATGCGGTGTGAGGATATGTCATTCCGCGCCGACGACATAAAAGCGCGTACACATGTCACAGGCAGTGTGTGCGGAATGGTGGCGCTCCTCCGCGGTCCTCGGTGTAGCGACGCAATAAATACAAACAAATGCAAACCCGAACAACAAAAGGGAGGCAGAAATCAGTGCGGGGTATAAAAAAAAAACAAAAAAAAAAAGATGAAGAAAAGGTCGGCAAAATAAAAAAAAACGATGCGTTTTTTTCTCTTTTCTTTTGATCCTTATGCGCTAAATCTGGTCATGTAAACACCCGTGGGTGCTCGGTCGCGAGGGTCGGGGGGTGTAGGTGGTAGGGTCCGGAGGAGGGGAGAGCAATGCTGTGGACGGAAACAAAGCTGGAGGAAAAAGAGATGCGATTCTTTTTTTCCTTTTTTTTTTGTCGTCGTCTCTCGGTGGAGATGCTGCAGTCTTTCCTTCAGAGCATCCCTTCGCTGACTGGCTGGCGGAGGCGAGTGCAGATGAGTTGGTGACGTCAGAAGGCAGCACGGCACATCCCATACACCCTTTCTCTTCGGTCGATTGTTTGCGCGAGGGCGTGCGAGAGGGGGGGAGAGAGAGAGAGAGAGAGAGAGAGAGAAAGGGAGAAAGAGCGAGATACGCCCCCTTCGAACGCGATTGGACGAGATTTCTCCGGCAAAACGAAAAGGACAGATCGTATAGAGCGAGAGCGTCACGTGACCACGGTGATGGAAGGACGCAGCGGGAGGACAAGAAGCGGCTTTCGGGACCCGGTACCGGGAAACGGGAAACGGTAGTAGGTCTGGATACCGAGCCTGTAGTAGCGCTACCTGTGGCGGACGTTCTGCACCTGATAGACGAGACTCTCAAAAAAAAAAAGACAGCTAGGCAAACTTTGGCCCCACGGCGTAATAAACCATGTGCCTACTTGATTAGGCTACCAATACCGCGTGCCTCCACCTGTCCTAGCCGTAACCCATGGCAACCGACCCGCCAAAACCCGCGGTTAGTTCTCCGTCTATCCTGTGTCAAGACGCACATGACTCATTTTATCATACAGTTTGAGCGAAGGGGAACAAAAAAACAGCGACAGGCGACGTGACATGTCGGAGCCCACCTGTGTTGCCAAAAGTCTCATGATGACCCACCTGTGCGTAGTTGTGCTCCCGCCATTTCTGCACGCGCGCCTCTCTGCGTCGTAGACACGAGGTAGTAGGCTCGGCTCCGGTGCCGCGAGCGGTCTGACGGAGCAAAGCGGGCTTTTTACTGCTTCAATCTTTACACACATTCACACGCACACACTTGGCACAGGCTCCCCTCGCGCTCCCTCTCTCCCTCGCGCACGCACGCACGCACACACACACACATCCACAGAGACGCAAATACTCGGCTACTGACTGTCCAGCCGTCTGTCTGTCTGTCTTTTTCTGTCTGTCTGCAGCTCTATCTATATCTCCATCTATCTATTGCCCTAATTGCACAGAAGGCTATCTGTTCCTGTAGATTCAAGTCAAGGTGACATTGTTCTGCCTGTACATAGGCACACGCACGCGCGCGCGCGCACACACACACACACACTCTCGCGGACTCAGAGTCTCACTGTTGATCAGCTCTTTCTCGCGCACCATTTCGCATCGCCATGAGACACACACACACACACACACACACACACACCACAGTCTCTGCTTTTCTCCCAAGAAAGAGTCATGGCCGGCATACGTGGCAAATCCGAGGCAGATGTATCGAGCTGGAGCCCCTGCACACTACACATTATTTTATCTAAGAAATGGACTCGTCCAGCAAACCCATTGGCCGGTAATTAGGCCCATTGGCCCTAATGAATGGGCCTAATTAACTAAAGCAGGTTATTGCATCCCTGACCCTGCCTCTGTCACGTGTGTCAATCCGATCAAAAATATAGGTCTAAGCCTTCATAGGACAAATAGGAATCTGACTCCATCATTGTTGTACACAATAAAAATCAACAGTTATGATTTTCATTCTATTTTTACCCATATTATAGTGTTTGAGCAAGAGCTAGGCCAATCTATTAGTCTGTAGGCCTTATGTGTCATATGTTCGAGAGCAGTCTGTCGGTTTTTACCTCCGTCTCTGCATCCCAGATGTGACCTAGTCTACTCTCGCCTGTTGTTTGCAGACTGCAGCAGGAAGGTCCAGCTTCATGTGGGTGAAGATTTGGATTGTGACTCTGGGGCTCTGATGGAAACGGACATACATTGTGATCATCTTGCGCCCCCTGTTGTAAAACCTTAAACATTACACCTGTGAGGTTTTTCCGTTATTCTATACCACCTCTTCAATTGATAGAGATGTTCTTCGCCGTGTTTTTTATTCTTTATCTTATGTCGTAGAGACCTGTTGTTGTGTGCCTTAATGTGTGTGAAATGTGGGTTGTTAATAGGCCTACTCTAAATCATTAGCGGCGTTATGTATAGAAACAATAAAACAACCTAGCAAATAGTTTTATTATTTAACGTGTGTGTGTAGCTCTATTAAGACAATTGCTTGGGCTGCCATCATTCCACCACTATTGACTATTGACTATTGACTATTGACTAAATATGCTCTCACCTTCAGACCCTCTAAAGTGTGTGTTTGTGTGTGTTTCTTTCAGTTGGATTTCTGACTTGGCGACACAGTGGATATATAAACGTGTTGAGTCTGGGTGACTGGCCTGTATAATGTTAGCTGGGTCTTTTAATTTCCAGCGCACTAATTAGTTGATTAGATTTGTATTATATTATGTAGACCATCTTGCATAACAAGCTGGAAAGTGATGGACGTCCAACATGGACACTGACCTTGCAACCATTTGATTAGTATTTAATTAGCACCAAAATTCTCTAATTAGGTCTACTGATTTTTTTGTCAATCGAGAAAGAAAATTAACGCAACGTCAAGAAGGGGGAAAGATGGAACCACATTAAGGACTGAATTAATTAATGTTGAATTCATTTATTTAACATTCAACCTTTATTTAACCAGATTAGTCTCATTCGGAGTCAAGACCACTGCTACAAGATAGCAATATAAAAACTGAACAAACGAGCACAGTAACAGAGCGGACCGTCAATATTAAGACACATCACTGGGTTTTGTTTTGTCAAAGAAAGACTCATTATGTGAACCATTTAGAAAACACAGGTTTTTTACCCAGTTAAAAAAGAAATACATCTGAAAGAAGCACCACTGTTTACCGTAGGCTTTTTGAAAAAACCTACTTTTGCTGTTGTTTGTCATTGCTGTTGTTGAATGTAAGTACAGTGTGAGTTACTGTGAACCGGAGTCAAATTCCTTACATGTGTAAAAGTATGTTTGGCCAATAAAACCCGATTCTGATTCTGAAGAATGAGAGATAGTTGGTCGATCTATGCAAGGGCATTAACCGAAGAGCAAAAATGCTGCCAAACTTTAACAAACGGAGATCCGAGTGCAATCAGTGAGTAGAAGACATGAGTTATACAGTATACAATTATTTGCAGGTATACAGAAATAAATACTTCCCCAAAATGTGTTGCCGGCAGGCAGAGGTGTGGAGCTCAGCGTGGTTCTGTTTGGTGTAAATTGGAGTGTATGTGTAGCAGTTTGAGCCAGGGTTCCTCAGGTTACTGGTCCGGTAGACTGGCGTAGGTAAACCTTATTCTGTCCCAATGCTCTGTAGTGGATTGATGCAAAAATGAAAGTCAGTTCCACGTAGTAAGCCTTTGTGCTGGAGGATTTGAAATACATTTTGACAACCACATTACAACCACACTACAGCACAATCTGTTTATAAACAGCTATGTTACAAATAGGTGTATGTGTGCAATACATTTAAAAAAAATGGTACTGACAATTTCAAGTTAAAATATTTCACACCACCAAGTCTCATCTTCATACTATGAAGCTGCTTATCTCAATATAGCATCAACAATACAGCCATTACAGCCGCCAGCTCTCGTTATAACCCCCCGATGAGCACTGACTTGGGGTATACGTCCACATCTCCATCGCTCCAGGACGACCAGGCGAGTCTGGGGACCTGCATGGAGACCTCTCCCTCCAGCCCAGGAGGGACTTCAGCGTTGAACCACCAGCTGGAAGGAGAGGTTTTCATTATTAATATGTGGGACTACATTTGTAGGGTATTCCAGTACCCCAGAAACATACAGTGACGGTACCATCTGGGGTTATAGGACTGCAATGTGTTGTGGAAACACTAGATGTTGGTGTTGTGCAAAGTGACTGTGCTATGTCCCTTCCCTGTCGACTGTAGGAAAATAGTGAAATAAGGCGTTTATTCACGTACAACTAGAACATCTAATACGACCCACAATAGACTTGACAAAAATCGACTGGATCTTGTTACATCTTGTGTCCATCTAACATAGGCTACATGACGTAAAAGTGTAAAACAATAATAATATTTTAACATCTAAATGACCATTTTCCATACTACTCCAAACAACTTGAACATTTTCTAAACATTTCTAATCTAGATTTTCAATAACTGACACATGTAGCCTGGTTTATGGTTTGTGTTTTTTTCTACAGTGTCAATGCCCTGTCATGTGTATTTAAATTGACCCCGCTCATATGGTCTCGCGAGTCGGCCATCTTATAGCGGCTTGGTAAACACATTGGTCACGTAGAAGATGCTTCTTTTACCGCCAACGGTTTGTTTGCGCACGTCTGGTCGGGGAAAGCGTGAGAACATTTATTCTGTGCATTGAAGACCAAGACGAAGAAAAACACACTGCCGGCTCTATGGGGGGCCCCTCGAAACCAGGAAGGAACCTTTGGAGGATTATGAATTAGAATCAGTTATTTCAGTTGCAAATAATGATAAACTTTTGAGGTGAAAGGATTTGTTCTACTTTCAGTGGAAACATACATATAGGCCTCATTACACACGCGGTATTTCTGTTCTCTTGCTATGCGCCACCTACCTCTTCCCTGTCCACGTGGCTTCTCCAGCTCCCTCTCGTTCTTCGTGGTTGATTGACGGCAGCTACCTCAGCGCCCACACCTGCAGGCGGCCATTACCCTCTGAGACCCCGCCCAGGCTTCTCCTCTGGGCTGGCACTATGTATTGCAACCAATTTATATAATCTAATTGCTGTATTATATGTTTATTCATTTATGATTTTTACACTTTACATTATAGTATACGTTGCATATATATATATATAAAATAATAATAATAATATAAATATATATATATATATATATATATAAAACACACAATAATTGCGAGTGAGAAATTCCACTACATTGTATCACTGGAGATGGAAATATGAAAATGCCCAAAATAGCTTTCCCCTCTGAGGATATTTAATAATAATATTATAAGAACATTGCGAGACTATGTCGCCTGCCTGTATAAGCAGGTTTATTAGTTTGGCGATAAGATGATTCCGGGAGTAAATAAAACAATAGCAGCTGCATCGCTGAGATGGCCGACGGACCAGAATAGGAGCGCAGGGAACATTTTGTTTGTAAACAAAGAGTGAGATAGGATTTCTGCCTGGCTAGCTAGCTAGCTGGCAGACCGGTGTATCGTACAATCGAAGCTGTTTGTTTTCAAGAGCTCATATCAGTTTACTTCCAACATTCTTCTCGTGTCACCTCCGTGTCTGCTGGTTACAAGTCCTCAACTGCAGAGTTGGACTGTGTGAATTCCCAGTACATGGTGTACAGGCAGAGGGACTATGAGTGGTCTTATCTTGTCTGCCTGCAAACTCATTAATATGTCTGATGAATATGAATGTCTGATGAGTGTGACTGCCAATCAGAAAGAGTGGCAGTCACAGTCATTTTTGCCTGGATAAAATTGTTGCCCTGTGATGTCACTTAATTTCCTTAGTGACTTCACTCTGCCTGCTAAAAAAGTCAAAACACAAATTGCAGTGACCAGTGTTTGACTATAGATGGTGCTGTTGCTGTTTGATTTGAGTGTTTATTGTTACTCTTTAACCTCCCTGAACCCTGCTACCTTCCTTTCCTCAACACTCACCTTTTACACTCACCCTTCTGACTCTTGTACCGGTTAAAAAAACAACAACCTCTGTTTACCATACAACAAGGCTGTGCTAGGGTCCATACGCACCACCACGGGTTGTGGGAAAACAGGCAGTCAACTTGAACCTACAATGCCCCTGTGTTGTGAGTTCACCTCTGGGTTATTATAAGACACCCCGTCGAATAGGTGACTGGATCCTTCCTGGAGATGTTCGTAACCACTTACATTGTTATGAATCTTAATTCCAAAAACATGCTTTTCATTAACACTACACTTGACGGTTTTACAGTAATTAGTCTTTCTTCACTTTATGACGTTGTGACATAATATACGTATAATATAGGACTGATTCGAGTATCTGACTTGTAGACTCTCTTCTGATACGATGCAGTTAAATTCGGGCTACTCCCAGGATACCTCCATAATTACAATTCTAATTCCTGATTGACTCCATCTCGGGCAAACTGCTCAGCTTGTTACTTTATATCGGGACCGTTGTTACAAAGTGCAAATCAATAAGAGTCATTTCCAGAGAGGGAAGCTGAGCTGTCCAGCTCCATAACCAGAGCGCTGCAAGTACCTATCAATCATCTGAAGTCCCCCAAGGGCCGGCTAGCCGGTACTCTGAAGCAGGGGGAGTCTCTCCCTCTCCCACTGACTGCTGCACGGCACATCCGTTAAAATGACATTCATGCTTATGTGTGGATCAGTGGAAAAACAGTGTGCCCTTTTAAAGAAGTTTGAAGACCCAGAAAACATTTTTTGTTTTGTGAGTTTAATATTTGTATTGAATCATATTGCATATTGTGTGGTCTGGACTTTTTTTTTGCTGTAATTTGCAATACTTACTTTGTGTTTGAATCTGATCTAATAAACGTTTATTTCCACGCTTCTGTAATTGTCCAGGTTTAGCATGAGGTCACGTGACACAGATAAACACTCTCCCAGCTGGCCTCACATGCAGTCACCACGGTGACCCTTAGTGGACAGGACGTACCATTTGACAGGAAGTGGGCTGGACTAATGCCTTCAGGGCCGACTTCCTGGTTTCATCCGGGAGCCAACCAATCAGATTTAGATTCATGCTCAGGGAACGGACCACCAACTAAGTGGTTTTTTTGGGAAGCCTCAGCTGTGGGGGTTAGGGAGGGTGTGTTGGGAGACATTTTAAACTCCAGGAACTCCGGGACGATGGTGGTTCGTGATGGAGATGGACCGCCCGTGTCTCAAGATGATGGTGGGAAGAGTTTAAAAATACAAAAAAACCTTTTTGAAGTGCTGTTGATGTTTTTTTGAATAGCTTGTGCGTGGTTTTCAATTTGTATTGACTTGCGATGAGTGTGATGTATATGTACTTGCGTAATTGACTTTTTACTAAATACAGATCCTATTGAAGTTAAAGAGAATGTGCATGTGAACGTTATTCACAGATGGATTGGACATGTGTAGGCCTATGCGGCTGTACAAGTTGTAACCCGTGGTAATCAAAGCCAAAATCATGGCCTTTTTAAAACATTTTTATTTCCCAAACGAGTGTCTGGCATCTATCCATCTAATTACATTTCCAAAGCATTGGTCCAGTTTATGACTGGAAACAGCAGACTTGCTACTGTTAGGATCTTTACGGCTGCTCTCAGGAGATCTATTTGAAACCGTGTTTTATATGGGTGTACAGTGTTAAACCACACAACTGTAGAAACCAGAGTTCAACGGATTATGCCATTATAAGGAATAACTTAGAAGAGAGATTATACCTTTAGTGTGAAATATTGAAATGTGGATAAGAAAAAGACACCCATATATATGCACATAGGCCTACTCACACACACACACACACACACACACACACACACACACACATGCAAGTGAGCAGCGTCATAAAGCTAACATACACAATATCGAACATTTACTACGTGACAAAAACAATCCGTGCACATCCATTTTGCGGTCGTGTGTTTTGGCGTGTATTCTTCAGCCCATGGCTTGACTCGCGCTGCTAACGTATATAACATATTTTTACCCTGCGTTATGAAACTCACCACGCCAGGCTACAAGTCCAGGGGCTGCGATGTTTCAAACCATGGGGTTTAGAACTCGGGAGAGGTCCACGACGTGGTGAGAGAGCATGTGTTCTCTGCGAGACACAGCACCCTGGGCGAACCTGCAAGGTGCTGCTGACGGGCGGTGAAAGAGACACACTGTTGGAGTCAGGCAGGGGATGGATGCACAGACACACACACACACACACAAAGCAGAGATAACGCACACATGACCTCACACAAACACACACACATACATGCACGCACACACACACACGCACACTCGCACACACACACACACACACACACACACACACAGAGTAATAGTAAAGCTATCAATAAATATATGTCATTTGGTGGACGCTTTTGTCGAAAGCATCTTAAAACACTGCGAACCCTCGAACCCCCAACCCTGGCAGTGTTAATGCCATGCTCTACCGGTAGAGCTACACAGGGAATCGAACCCCTAACCCCGGCAGTGTTAATGCCATGCTCTACCAGTAGAGCTACACAGGGAATCGAACCCCTAACCCCGGCAGGGTTAATGCCATGCTCTACCAGTAGAGCTACACAGGGAATCGAACCCCTAACCCCGGCAGTGTTAATGCCATGCTCTACCGAAAGAGCTACACAGGGAATCGAACCCCTAACCCCGGCAGGGTTAATGCCATGCTCTACCAGTAGAGCTACACAGGGAATCGAACCCCTAACCCCGGCAGTGTTAATGCCATGCTCTACCAGTAGAGCTACACAGGGAATCGAACCCCCAACCCCGGCAGGGTTAATGCCATGCTCTCTAGACAGGAACTAATAGGATGTATATCTTGTCTGTGGAGTCCTCGGCCAACTGCATGAGGCAGCCTTGTCGATCACTGGGGCAATTTAACCTCCACATAGACGAGGACTTGTTTTAGCACTGCATCACATGACTACAGCTGGCAGTCATGTGATGTCTACTCCTACTCCTGCTCCAGCACTAGACAGAATCACACGGAGATCAACTGTATAGCTGTGTTTCATTAGCCTCGTGCTTTTTATACAATATACATATCGCAAGAAGAGGAAAGAGGTGAGGAGGAGGGGAGAGAGAGAGAGAGAGAGGAGAGGGGAGAGAGAGAGGAGAGGTTGGGAGGCGAGGAAAGGGGTTGGGGGGGGGGACATAAGACGAGGGGAGAGAGGGAGGAAGAGGAAGGGAAAAGGGGAGAGGAGCTAGAGGAGAAGAGCTGTGAGGAGTGGAGGAGGAGACGTGAGCTATATTCAAACCAAGTGTGTTCACACACGTCGTGCCAAACTCATCCACTCCTGGTTTGAATGGCTACTGGTGAGGTTGATGCTGAGCCAGGTGCCGAAGCTTATACGACTTAATGTTGCATTCTGGGTAACGTGGGTGGGTGCCAACTTGAGCAACTGGAATGCAAATGCTAACGTGGCTACTGTGTTGGCCAGCAGGGTTCCTTGTTCATGCTAATGTACTGACCTTCCAGCACCCAGCACCCAGCACCCAGCACCCCTCCTCCCTCTCTGAACACATGAATTATTGAGACGTTTTCTCTCCGACAGACACTTGACCTCTTTTAGTGAAATTTTAAAACCCATGAATTTAAATCCCCATGTAAGTTCCGCTATGTTTCAAGATATGAGCAATGTGGCTTGTGGTGTATTTAAATGGATGCAATGGAGTCTTGTTAAAAAGCCTGTTTAAACCATTGTATGTCTAAATATAAATGGTCTGACATTCAGTGATAACACTTGATCGTAACACTGAGAAAGCAAGTGCAAGTTTAATATGTAGTGAAGTTCCTGGGCATCCAGTCAGGCCTTCTGGCAACACCAAGGGTTACTTAAACTCCAGTATATGTCACATATTTACAGTGTATTAGCATTTACGTATACATTTTCACTCGTCACCACCCATGTTTACAGTTACTTGAGGACATGTTGTGCCTTCTACCTTTTTTTGCAAAGACTATAAAAAGGATGAATGTGGTTCACCGTAAGCTAAAGCAAAGCTAAAAAGGTGAGCGTAGGCTTTGATCATACTTTGGATAGTCGGATAGAAAAACGTTTGAACTGCCACCGGAGTTGAAGAGTCCAACAAAACTAACATCTCAACCTCTCCACAGAAACAAGGTTACACGCTCCTACATTTCTAGCCTATGTAACCCAGAGGCCTTTGTTTTAATTGAGTTACAGTTATTTATTCAACTGAATTTCTAATTCTGGCACCGGGAAAACAGGGCAACAACACGTCAAGAACACAGGAAACTTACATGAAAAAAATCATTTAGTCTAATAAATGATTTATTCATAATAGAATCACTACGTGAAGTTACTTCTTCTCTGGTTGTAATCATTTGTATAAATAGATACTTTGAGTTGTTTGAGCAGCCTCACTGGTAAGTCGCTTTGGATAAAATGCCAAATGACATAATGATGTAATGTAAATGTAAATGAACGAATCAGCCTGGTTCATGGAGTGGTTTACTGGCCTGGTCACTGGTCAGTGACCTTCATCGTGGCATCATTCACACTTCACTGAGCAACTGGGAGGAGAGGAGAGGGGAGAGAGGAAGGGAGAGGAGAGGGGAGAGGAGAGGGGAGAGAGTGGGGATAGAGGAGGGGAGAGGAGAGGGGAGAGAGGAGGGGAGAGGAGAGAGGAGAGAGGAAGGGAGAGGAGAGGGGAGAGAGAAGGGGAGAGGGTGGGGATAGAGGAGGGGAGATGAGAGGGGAGGGGGGAGGGGAGGGGGGGGAGGGGGGGGAGGGGAGGAGAGGGGGGGGGGGGGGGGAGGGGGGGGGGGAGGGAAGGGGGGGGGGGGGGGGGGAGGAGAGAGAGGGGGGAGAGGGGGGGGGAGAGGAGAGGGGGGGGAGGGGAGAGGAGAGGGGAGAGAGGAGGGGAGAGGAGAGGGGAGAGAGGAAGGGAGAGGAGAGGGGAGAGAGAAGGGGAGAGGGTGGGGGTAGAGGAGGGGGGGGGAGAGGGGAGGGGAGAGGGGGGGGGGGGGGGGGGGGGGGGGGGGGGGGGGGGGGGGGGAGGGAGGGGGGGGGGGGGGGGGGGGGGGGGGGGGGGGGGGAGAGGAGGGGGGGGGGAGGGAGGAGGAGAGGGGAGAGAGGAGGGGAGAGGAGAGGGGAGAGAGGAGGGGAGAGGGGGGGGAGAGAGGGGGGGGGGGGAGAGGGGAGAGGGGGGGGGGGAGGGGAGAGGGGGGGGGAGGGGAGGGGGTGGGGAGGGGGGGGGGGGGGGGAGGGGGGGGGGAGAGGGGGGGGGGGGGGAGGGAGGGGGGAGGGGGGGGGAGGGGGGGGGAGAGGGGAGGGGAGGGGAGAGGGGAGAGAGGAGGGGAGGGGAGAGAGGAGGGGAGAGGAGAGGAGAGATGAGGGGAAGGAGG
>OOFB01024788.1:0-10526 GCA_900323305.1 Trachyrincus murrayi
CACATGTTGTTGTGGGGCTTTTCACAGTGTGTGTGTTCGACCAAACAAAACAGGGACATCGCAGTGGAAGCGGTGATAGGAGGCGTGTCTGTGTTGTGTGATTTTACACGTGCATTTGACATATTTGTGCAGAATATGTGTGTGCTTGTGTGTGTGCGTGTGTTTGTGTGTGTGTGCATGCGTGTGTGTGTGTACGTATGTGTGTGTGTGTGTGTGTGTGTGTGTGTGTGTGTGTGTGTGTGCGCACATGCACGCATTTTAAACAGGAAGCAACAAAAGCAACATTTAGATCCGCGGTGCAGAAAACAAGCTGGTGCTTGTTAAATAATTGAAACCTTGGGAAAGGAGCCCTGGACCAGGTTAAGAGGACCCGATGGAAGCCAGGGTTCCCAGGCCCCCCCGCCCGCCATCTCGCCCGATGCCCGGGAAAAACCTCCGCCAATGGGACAGCATCCCACCACCCAAGGTACTGTCCCACGAGTGGACGGCTTCATCCAATTAGACAGACCCCCACCACCGCCACCGCCACCACCCAGCCATTAACATTTAATATCGGCCAGTTGGACGCGAGGCCGACGGAGCTTAATCCCGCTCGCTACGAGAGGATTTCACCGAGATTACCAGGATTATTAAAACACAAAAGACTGTCCCTTCCTGTCTGAAACTCCCTGTTTGAAAGTCGAATTTCCAGCGTTTTTTTATAACTTGGAAAAAATTTGGAGGGGGGGTGGGGGATGTCTTTCAGCTTGACTTTGTCAGGTTTTGTTGGGGGGTGATTTCTCAGCGCCTGACTAAAACAACAGATGCATGCAGCATGCAGTGTAGCTGCGGCAGCAGTGGCAGCAGGGCCGTTCATCACACAGAGAATCCAACGCACTGAGCCCTGGATAAAATAATAAGCAGCAAATGATAGATCCCACACACACACACACACACACACACACACACACACACACCACCCACCCTCGGAAAGCCTGTGCTAAAAAGACTCCTGGCATATGGGGAGGTCAAGGGAAGCATCTGCTGACTGATGGTTATCCCGGACATTTCTCGCCATACCTGAGTAGCAGCATACTGGAGGTGCAGAGATCTGTGGTGTATACACACGCTTAATACTGTCAGAAATGTAGCATCTCCCCGACGCTTATGGAAATTAAATGGTTCTGACTGGCTGGGTTCATAAATGGATGACAACCCACTGGAAATACGATCGTGCTGTATGCCGTTTGCTCAGGAATAGCATTAGTGGCTGGTATTTTTTTGCTATATTACATTTACATTTACATTTAGGGCATTTAGCAGACGCTTTTATCCAAAGCTATATCTTATCGTTCAACGCTAAGCTAATGTTACTTACGTTACGTATAACTCAAAACTTAAATGTCACGTTCACTGTAACATTACTTATAATGATAACTAATAATACATGTACAAATATATCTGCTACATTGTTTTTATTAATTGTTTTTTATTATTTTTCTTTCAGTCAGCGTGACAGGTAGTGAAGATAAGGTGAATTTAATTGTATTTATTTAAACCAAATCTAATTGAATAAATAAATATACATTTCAAAGTGCTGAATAAGATGTTGTATTCACTTTTCTATCTTACACCTGTGTGTGCTCAGGGCGTGTGTATTCCATGTTGTAATGACTAAGCATATTAAAGCATATTAGTGTACCCAGTTAATGAGCATTTCAGTAAAAACATTAAACTCTAGCACAAAATCTGCATTATTGATATTAAATTTTTTCCCTAGACATCAAGGTTTTTATTCTGTGAAAAAATTGCCACTAGAAACAAACTAATGTTTGAATTCCTATCTTAGAAGAGATATGCCATGAGTTTGATTGTAGTCTCATTAAGCTAAAAAAAATATGAGTATATGTTGAATTCACATACCTATAGTTAATTCAGCTGCTACCAGGAATACTACAAACTAATACTTTTTAATTTTGACCAATCTCCAGGAACGTTATTTGCCAATGGCTTGGCTTGTTTGCACACCAATTACTAAGGTCGTAACAGTAAATCGAATTGTCTCAGATTGAATTGTCATTTCAACCAAACAATCTAGTCAAAGTCACTTTCAGATCACTGATTTTCACAAAGTATTACAAGTCATCTCAAGCCAAGTTATGTCATTTTTTTCTCATAAATATGGGACTTTTATTTTGAGAGCGTTACAAAAAAGGCCTTTTGCCCTTCATCGTCAACACGCCTTTAATGTGAAGTGCCTTTCATTTACCACCCCATGACATGCTCTCGCTGGACACAGCCGTGGCTTCCCAAGCGTGCCTGCAGCCCATCTTCACAGCATGCTAGCAGATAATGCTAGCATGGCCTACTTATCCTACTTATCCTCCTCCTCCCTCGCTGACTTGGCCTGTGTGTATAATAACTAGTGATGTCCTCTTAAGGGATGGAGGTGGGGCACTTGGCTCTTATCAGTGATGTTTGCCGTTGGACAGTAATTGCTCCTGGAGCGAAATATGTGATTTTTCTTTTGTGTTTGTTTGTTGTTATTATATACATGAGAGAGAAAGAATTGAGTTGTAACGACAACACAACAGTGGTGGTGATAGTTTGCAGAAGTAGAGATAAGTACAATAATAGTGTTATTGTACTTTCTCCGTCGTGATTATAGTGTCAGAATTGAAAGTCAGGCAATGCCAATGCCGCCGCGTTGCCAAGGTGACCAACCTCGGATAAGTCCATCGAACGTCTCTCTGTAGCTGAGATGGTCGCTCCAAAGGCGGGATTAAAACCATCGATCACTGGGTGTTGTGTTACATAAACACAACACAATAACTGCTCCGAGGCCTACCTGTCTCACTACCTGTCTCACAATCTGTGTTACGCAAATACAAATACAACTCATCTGCACCGTGTGTGTGTGTGTGTGTGTGTGTGTGTGTGTGTGTGTGTGTAAAACGCTTGCATTCAGCAGCTCTGGGTGTCCTCTCAGGTATAATATATAGAGACAGTCAATTTAAAGCTGAAATAAAAGTCCATGAATCCACCTGCAATCAAAGGTCCTTCTTTCCAATTTGTCCTCTTAAACTTGGCCTTTAACTTCAATATAGTTCCCAGTGGCTTTTCTTGTGCATCTCTCCTCTCTCTCTCTCCACTCTCAAATGTGGGCCAAATGAACATACAATTACCTCCACCTGCTTTCAATTACTTCCCATTCCCAACACAATCAAACAAACAATCCCATTAGACATGGGATTGTTTCAAAACAAAACAAAACATTTCTCGCCTGTGGAGAATGCTAATGATATGGAAACTATGCACTGTGAACAGAGAGAGAGAGAGAGAGAGAGAGAGCGAGAGAGAGAGAGAGACATTTTAAAAGTCCTTGAACATTGAACTACAATATGGAATATCACAAAGACAAACCAGACTTTTAGACTTTTGTATGACCCTCAACGCCGAAAAACCGGAGCCCGTGGTCAGATGACAGAGAAACGGGAAATGAAAGAAAATGTGTCGCTTTCACTTCTATCACGGAAGTGAAACTGAAAGTGCTTCAGTCAGTTATTTTTTTTATTTTGCAGAGTGAAGGTTAGTCACTATCACTTTCTCTCTCTCTCTACCCTGAGCGCCCTTGGTTTTATCACAATATGTCTCGCATGTAAAAAAAAAATCTAATAAAACACCTTAGAATTTAGGTCACAACTGTTAAACTTGTTATCCTCTGATTTCGCGTCCCGCCGAGCAAATAAACCCTGCGGGCCAGATCAAACTTCCCCCGGCCAAGGAGCAGCGAGAGGCTGATCTTGTGCTAACAGTTCGCCAACATCTGTTTCGCATTAGTGCTTCGTGCGTTTTTTTAAGATCTGATGGTGATGATGATGACGATGATGATGGTGAATCCCTAGGTACGACCTTTCTTGAGGTCAGAGAAAGTAGAAAGCGATTGAGTGCTCTTTGGTTCTAATAACTGTATGTATGTACGTACATAAGTATGTATGTATGTATGTATGTACGTACATAAGTATGTATTATGTATGGATGGATGGATGGCTGCGTGTATGTACGTACATAAGTATGTATGTGTATGTACTGTATCTATGTATCTATGTATGCATGCATGTACTATAGTCTATCAATGTTTGTTTTAACATCCACCTATGAGTATCCCTCTACCTAAGTATGTTTACATTTTACACGTTTTTCCCAGGCTTAAGTGGGCGGGACATGAAACTCCCGGGTCATAAAGCACCTCCCAGTTGACACAGCAGCTGTGATGCTGTGACAGCGACGGCGACGCCCTGACACGACGGTAAGCCTTCTCAAGGCTGTTTGTTTCTCTCAGCATGTCCTCCACCAGCATCCACATTCACCAGCAGGGCGGGGCAGGTGGGGCGTCCGGGTGTGTCCACCTCCGACTCATTTGTGGACAGCAAGTCCAAAATACCTGCATCATGATTCACATACGGTGTGCCTGTGTCATTCGTCATGACCTCACACGAGCTGGTGTGTCTTTCTCATGTAATCCTAATTTAGTGACTATTATTTAGTATTTTAGTCAAGCGAAATGCTTTCAGCCAAAGCAACTCACAGTGATATTTATTTTCATATACACATGTCATTAATGAGCAGGTTGTGGGTTAGGTGTCGTAATAATAATAATAATAATAATAGTGAATAATTCATTTCATTTATATGACGCTTTTCAAGGCACTCAAAGCACTTTAAAGTGTGCTCAACCTATGCCTACAGGTAGACTTGTGAAAATGTGGGAATCGAACCCAGTACCATTCGGGTGTGGCCGTGTCAAACACACCTCCCACAGCTGCTGGGTTTCGACCTACACATAATGTGATTAAAATAACAGGACTATCTATCGGTCCACATTGTACACCATGGATCAGATCATTTGTGAGCAAAGTGATCAATAACAGCAGCCCACTTGTTCCTTAATGAGACCAAACCTCCCCCCCCCCCCCCCCCTCATGGGAATGTGGTCTCTTTCCCACGTGGTGGATAGTGACCCAAGATTACTGCAGTTCCCTGGGTGGAGATGGGGCGACCTTTCCCCCCCGGGGCCTGACCTCTGACCCCTGGACTCTCTGATCAACTAATTGGGAGAGAGGGAGAGAAAGAGAGAGGGGAGGGGAGGGGGGCAGAAAGGAGACAAAAATATATTTGGAATGAGCGAGAGAGAGAGAGAGAGAGAGAGAGAGAGAGAGAATAAAAGAAAAGCAAGAGAGAGAGAGAGAGAGAGAGGGAGACAAAAGGAAAAGAGGGAGGGGGGGAATAAAATCTCTTTGTAAACAGAGAAAGAGAGAAGAGTGGGAGAATGAAAGAAAAGAGAATAGACAGAATAAACTAAGAGAGAGAGAGAGAGAAAATAGACAGAATGAAGGAAAAGAGAGAGAGTGAGAGAATAGACAAAGAAAAAGAGAGAGGGAGGGGGGGGAGGGAGAGAGAGGAGACATAAAGCTTGTAGTGCAGGAGGAGTCGGCAGAAAGGCACCAGGAGGAGTTGGTCTGGTTCAGAAACACAGTGAATGGAACCTTTGTGTAGGAACCAGTCTCTATGCGTCCTGGGGGCCAGCCCCTCTCTGTGTGTCTGTAGGGCCAATCACTAGGTGCATATGGGGGCCCCGTCACTATATGCCCATGGGGGCCCCATCACTTTGTGTGTCGATGGGAAATGAAATGTCAGCCATCACAGTGTTATAAAGCCATCAGCATACATCATCGTACACCAGAAAAAAAAACACACACAGACACACACACACACACACACACACTGACTGCTATCACGCACACACACTGATTCAATTAACACACAGGCATCCACCAGCATTCCTCCTCAGATTTATGACCCATCAGATTTCCATACATATCACAAGCGCTTATCTCATGTATAATGCTCGCACACCCACACCCGATGAGCGCATCCACGCACCGCTGCCAGAATTATTATTCATTTATTTTATTTTATTTCCAACAGCAGGGTGGGTCTGTGGCTGGTGTGTTCTCCTTGTTAACCCTGAAGAGCCCACAGTTGCAATATTACACCATGACTCTTAACTCTCCTACAAAACGGACGGCGATGAAGATACTATTGGCGAAAATATAAAGAGAACCAGGAACCGATGGACGGCCCAGCCCAGGACTGTACGGACACAGAGCTGACGTCAGAGTGGAGGGGACCCACAACATCTGTGCTGTCAAATTAGTTTTATCATTACTGGAACCAGAGGCTGTGCAGAGCGTCCAAGCCACCAAAACCTACGCATGTTGAGAGGCCTTTCATTGTGGTGGTCTACAATACGTGGATCTGCTGGACTCCTTTACAGCCAAATATATTTTTGTGGAGCTATTCACTGTAGTTATTGAATTTGTATCAATAAAAATGACAACATATTTTTTAATAAGTGTCGTGTGATTAATATTTATGGTCTGTTTTCTGGTATGGGAATAAATATGGTATGAACATTGCAAAATAACACTTAGTTGTTTTGCATTTTGTACACACAACATGAGTACAAATTCAGCTACCACTTCTGCCCAATGTTGCAATATAGCAACATTTCTCAAAAAATTTACTAAAGTATATATATATGTACATATATATATACATATATATTTTTTTAACTTCAGTTTCTTCATCAGAAGCCTCCTAAAACTAATTCTGAGAGGTAAAACATTGTTTTCATGTTTTTATTCTATTTTTGGGCTTTACAGGGTTAAAATGTAAAAAAGTTTCCTTCGCTTCGTTCTGGCGGGGGGGGGGCGTGTGTTTAATGGTGTACTAATATTTAATCTGAGCAGAGGGAGGGCTGATTTAAAGCCCTAACGCCATGGAAAGAAAAGAGGAGGAAACATTTTCAGCAATTAAGTCATTGTTTTTTCCACCGACAGTGCTACTTATGTGGTGATTAGAAAAGCAGGGCTCTTAGCAGGGGTGGCGATAACACGCGGGTCATTTACTAGCGCTGAATCTGATCGGATACGTAGTGAATGCTAAAAAAACAAGGTTGATGGTACAGTTTAATGATGTCTTGTGGTCAGTGTGTTTCTGCTTCCAAATCCCTCAGGTCTCCTGGCACTGGTCTCCTCATCGTTCACTAAGGTGAGGAACTGAGGGCCTCACACATCTGTCACTAGGTTTAAACACAATCTTAAACCTAACCCTAACCCTAACCTCCTAACCCTAACCCTAACCGCTTTTTAGTTTAGCTTTCTTCTAATCGGGTAGTGTGTCATGTTTTTTTCTATTGGTAAAATCTCAAATGTATCTCTGTGATTCAGATTTTTCTTACGTTCATTTAAACAAAGACACAAATACATGACTTATTGTTCTTGCTGAGTTGTTTACCTTGCGTTGCAGTTTCACAGGAACAGTGCTGCATGAAAACGCTGACTCATTGATTGGGTGAACAATCAGAAAGACAACCTAATGATCATAAACATTTTTGACATTTGAAAGATTTTGAATCATTACATCATTACAGGTTTTTTTTCTGAAGTTTCGGCCTTTTGACTGTCTAGTATTAAATCATCTTTCAGGGGAGGACTTTAGGGCCCCAGCCTTCCAGTGCAGTCGGATCTGTAAGCCAAGGCAAACAAGAGGGAGTAGGGTCGGAGATAAGGAAAGACTCTCGCAGACATCTCAAGGATAAAAACTTAATCTAACAAGGAGTGCGTTATCTGACCGTGAATACCTTAGTGGTCACTCTGTGCTGACGCACGGGCGCTGACGTACACACACACTGATAGAGATTTTTAATGTTGTAATTGTATTAGGTTCTGGCGAGTTCCCCATCAAATATGTATTGGCTGAGTGAATACATCTGTTTTAAATGAGAAAAGGGATCCTATATTATTGTTTACTAACAATAAAGTATATTCAGGACTTACTTTGTTTTATATCGCTCTTTCCTCAGTCAGCAAAAAAGCAGCTATCTATTATATACACGTACGCACACACACACACACACACACACACACACACACACACACACACACAGAGAGAGAGGTAGACAGACAGACAGACACACACACAGACAGACACACACAGAGAGACAGAGAGAGGCAGACACACACACACACATATATATAACTGTATTACACATTTCTGCCACTAGTGTTTCGTTGGCACTGTTTGTTTGGACACTTGGCATCTGTTTGGACGGCTTGTTTTCACGCTGCTTCAAATTAGTGCCTTCATGTAATAAGGGCTACTTCACAGCCCTCCTAAATCTCCATCACACTTATTTTATGAAAGGAAATGCCACATGAATAATGTATGGTATTGATAACACGCAACGCCACCAGCCACTTCCTGATAATCTTTCACACTCATTGGGCAATGAGTCAGCGTAGGCCCGCCCACCTGGGGGGGAAAGCTGTGTGTTGATTGGAGGATGGATTACCAACAAACACCCGCCTCCAAGGAGTGCGTTATCTGACCATGAATACCTTAGTGATACCTCTGTGCTGACGCACGGTCACTTACGAACACACACACAGCCAACACACTGATAGTTTAATGTTAGGTTATATATATTAGGTTCTGGCGAGTTCCCCATCAAATATGTATTGGCTGAGTGAATACATCTGTTTTAAATGAGAAAAGGGATGCTATTTTATTGTTTACTAACAATATTAAAGTACAACAATAAAGTATACTTCTTTCCTCAGTCAGCAAAAAAGCAGCCTCTATTATACACACGAACACACACACACACACATAAATCCACACACATACGCGCACACACACATACCACATTTATTAAGCAGATGACCCTGTTTCAGTGTCTGCTGTAGCGCTTCATACAGCATGTACAGTATGTGTGTGTATGTGTGTGTGTGGGAAAGCTGCGTGTTGATTGGAGGAGGGATTACCCTCACCAAACACCCCCCCTCCCCAAGCACCCCTCTCCCACCCCCGAATATGTATGTGTTATTATCTATCTTATGTCATTTTTCTATTTACATAGACGCACAGAGACACACATACACACACACACACACACACACACACACATAGTGATGATAGTGAACATGATGGTGATGGTGATGGTGATGGTGATGGTGATGATGATGGTGTGGATGGCAGAAGCGTGGCTGTAGCTCCGTGGAGCTCCTGCGCTCTCCTGGTGGAGGTGGGCCGGAGGTGGGCCGGAGGGGGGCCGGAGCTGGGCCCGAGGGGGGCCGGAGGTGGGCTGTGGCACGCGGTGGTGTGACTCAGAGCAGAGAGGAGCGACACGACCACAGAACATCAAGTCATGAATCTGAGGGCGTCTGGCACACACACACATGACTCATATCAGAGAGAGAGAGGAGGAGAGACAGAGGGGAGAGAGGGGGAGAGAGAGGGGGGGGGGGAGACAGAGAGAGACAGAGAGGTGACTAAAATATGTTTGGGAGAGAGGGAAAAAGAGAGAGAGAGAGAGAGAGAGAGAGAGAGAGAGAGAGAGAGAGAGAGAGAGAGAGAGAGAGAGAGAGAGAGAGAGAGAGAGAGAGAGAGAGAGAGAGAGAGAGAGAGAGAGAGGGAGAGAAAGAGAGAGAGAGAGAGAGAGAGAGAGAGAGAGGGAGAAGGAGAGCGAGGTAGTGAGATACAGAGACAGTTGGAGAGACAGAGAGAGGCAATGGGAGACCAGAGTCCACCAAGGACAGAAGAGAGACAGTAGAGGAGAGATTCCAACAGTGTTCCAGTCATCAGTAGCTGAAACTAGAAATACCAACAAAAACACACTTTTACTGTGTTGTTGTCACGGAAACGCTCAGATTCTCCCCAGTCCTCCTCTACTGTTACACTGTAGGCTGTGTGATCCTGCCAGGATACAACTCATTCACTCCTTTACTCATGTATCCTTACTTTACTGTTTATATCACCCGTTCACCAGCTCACTCCCTTATCTCACTCACTCTCACTCACTTGTTCATTCATTCACTCACTCATTTCCTCACTCACTCACCCCCACACTCATTCACTCCCTTAGCTCACTCACTCCCTCACTCCCTCACTCGCTCACTCATTCACTCACTCAGGAAAATCAAACCCTGTAACATCTAACCTCAGAGAACCCCATTGGTTGGTGTGGTTTCAAACGGGACTTGGAGTGTTTCCCGGTCCACTCAATCTATGTCAAGGTTTCTTCCCCCCCCCCCCCCGCTCTCTCTGCTGCCCCGGAACCTTCTACCCCCCCCAAACAATATTTGTCAGAGCAGATTCCATCACCATGGCGACTGGCACTCTAGGCAAGCACTGTTGCGCAACTGTTGGGTTGAAGGGAAGGACTACTGTAGATAAGAACAGGCTGTCTGTCTGTCTGTCTGCCTGCCTGTCTGTCTTTCTGCCTGTCTGTCTGCCTGTCTGTCTGACTCGCTTCCTGTCTGCCTCCATCCCTCCCTCCCTGTCTATTTGTCTGCCTGTCTGTCTGTCTGTCTGTCTGCCTTCCTCCCTGCCGCCCTCCATCCCTCCCTGTTTGTCTGTCTTCCTGTCTCCCTCCCTCCCTGCCTGTCTGTCTGTTGCTGTAATAATAACAGGGAGTGAGTGTG